>CAUYPK010044896.1:0-42541 GCA_963574355.1 Loris lydekkerianus
GGGGAATTTATTGGAGGTAGGTCTTCAAAAAATATCATGGTAGGAGGTGATAAGAAGTATGAATAATTCTGGATGACCTTTTCACTGGTCTAACAAGAGATTCTCATCTTCCATCCTAAGCCCTTCTTCCACAAGGCGCAGCCATCCTGTGAATGCGTCTTCCCAAGTTCATGTGTTGGAAAATTAAATCCAATGCAACGGTATTGAGAGGTGAGGCCTAATGAGAGGCGATTAAGTCACAATTGGCTCTGCCTTTCAGAGTCCAATTCTTAAAGCAGAATTCTATGTGCCCTCAGGCAAGGCATGCAGCTTCCTAAATACAGGTGTCTAGACTTTCAAAAGGGCATAATGCACCTGTCCTGCCCACTTCAGCAGGCTGCTAGGAGGATCACTCGGGCTCCTGCAGGTGTTCTCTGAATAAAGGAAGCTGTTGATAATTTATTTTGGGGCTTTGTAGGCTCAGGTGGGCAGAAGGCTCACCTTCATAATCTCATTAATTTTAAGTTGCCTCCTCCTACCTTTCAATGTCCCTCCCCTTCCCCCTCCCTTGGCACTTGACCTTGCAATTTCTAGTTATTATAACAACCATCGTCTTTCCAATATGCAATAAATATGCATACCCTAATAGGTGAATAAAGTGTATTATCTAAACATTGCAATTGTGTTTGTGTGAGTGCCAGAGAGCAAGAGGAGATCCCTATGTGAGGGTGACAGGGAGAGGGTGGCCATGTTCATAGAGAAGGAGGGGTAAAAGTTGTTGCCCAGGGTCCATGAGTAGTCAGTCCATGACTGATCCGGTACCTTCTCTCTGGCTGGGCTACCCCTGTCCTTCCCTTGGTGTCTCCCCAGACTTCTGGGGGGGGGGGGCAGGGTCAACAGAGCCTGATTTAAATTCCGGAGATACCCAAGTTTGAGTCCTGGCTCCAACAACAACCAGCTGTGGAACCCTGGGTCAGTCACACAACCATGTTGAAAAGTGATGTCCTTGGTGTCAGATGAAGATATCAATACCCCCTCCTAGGCCCAAATGAGGACAATGTCAGATTGTGTTGGCAAAGTACCAGCTTCAAGACGGGCACCCTCTGAATGCTAGGGGCCGCCTCTGGGTGTGAAACCTTGTGTATTGTTCTTTCCAGTATGATTGCTCACTAATCTTTCAGAAAAAGAGAAACATCTGAGAAGGAATATGTTTTTGAGGCCTTTTAATGGTTAATTTTATATTGTCAATTTGGCTGAGTCACAGTACTCATGTATTTGATTAAGCATTATTCTAGGTGTTTCTGTGAAGGTTTTTTTTTTTTTTTTTTTGGAGGGGAATGAGACTAACATTTAAATTGGTGGACTTTCAGTAAAGCTGATGACTTTACCTTTACCTGGGTGGGCCTCCTCCAACCAGTTGAAGGACCAAATAGAACAAAAGCTGGAAGGAACTATGCCGGCAGACTGCCTTTGGACTTGAACTGCAGCAACATCTCTTCCCTGGGCCTCCAGTCCATTAGCCTTCCCTATCAAAGTTTGGATTCACTAAGCTTCCATAATCATGCTAGCCAATTTCTTAAAATAAATTTCTCATATTTCCCTCTAATTTTACACACACACACACACACACACAGAGACATATCCCGGTGGTTCTGTTTCTCTAGAGTAATGCTTTTTAACCCTTTTAATCTCATGGCACACTTGAACCTATTGTTAAACTCCCATGGTACCCTTCAATTATGTTGATCAAAAAAAAAAAAAAAAAAGACTAAAAAAAGAATATACTTAAACTGTACCTTGAATGTCTTTCAAAAGTAATTTAATTACAAGACTATGAGGAAAGGGCCAAGGAAGGGGAAGGGAGGGGGGAGGTTAGGGTGGAGGGAGGGTGATGGGTGGGGCCACATCTACAGTGCATCTTAGAGTGGGTACAGGCGAAACTTATTAAAGGCAGAATACAAATGTCTACATATAATAACTAAGAAAATGCCATGAAGGGTATATTGAACAGTTTGATGAGAATATTTGAGATTGTATATGAAACCAGCACATTGTACCCCTTGATTGCACTAATGTACACAGCTATGATTTAACAATTAAAAAAAAAGAAAATAAAAAAATATAATTTAAATTAATGATCTTTAAAATTTTTCATGGCTTATTTAAGATCTTCTCACCGTACACCAGTTGAAAATCACTGCTGTAGAGAATCCTAATACAGATCCCAGGTAAACCATGTTACCTGACACCTCTCTCAAGAGAATCAGCCTTGAAACTGATTTGGGAGCAGGATTTCCTTGGGCACCTTAGAAGGCAGGTGAAGGGCCAGTGTCAGCACCTCTGAACCACTTGGCTGAGGAACGAGTCCTGTTTCCTCACAGGAGAGCCAGTCACAAGGTGGGAGGCATCGTGGGGTTTCCCTAGTTTGTCTGAAGAATGAAGTGTGGCTGTGGCCTGCATCACTGAATATGAACAAAATATGTGTTTCGTGCTCTATCCACCATTAGGAGAAAAAGAGAAAAAAAAAAAAACCACTTGGATTTTTTAATGAATGCTTTCATGGAAGTGTGTGCTGTGTTCACTGATTTTTTTCCCTACCTAAAGCCTTGCTAATTACCAAAAGTTATGTCCTTCCAGTTTTGCATTTTGGTTGCTGTGGGAGCTCAGACATTAAGTTTTCAGGCTTTTACATTCAGGAGTTTTTCTTAATAACAGGTTTCTTAACTTTGGCACTTTAGACATTCTGAGCTGGATAATGATTCTTTGTAGTGTGGCTGACCCAAGTATTATAGGGTGTCCAGCAACAGCCCTGGCCTCCGCTAGGGCTAACTTACCCATTAGTCAAAGTAGAACCAGTGCTGAAGGCCTGTAATAGGGCCCTACAAAAATGTTTTAAGTTTTAAAATCAGAAGAAAACAATGAACACAATATTAAAGAACATTTCGTAATAGATTTGTCCTAAATGATATTTATCTTCACGCCAATTCAGTTTTAAAATATAATTTGTCATGTGTGTATTTTATAAGGAAGAGTCTCACAAAGGCAAAAGTGTATAGGGCCCACAAAAGTCATATTGCTGCCCTTTCTCGACCTACTAGATGCCATTAGCATTGTCCTCTACAATTTTAACAATTAAAAATGTCTCCCGAAATGGGCAGGTATCCCCCGAAGGACAGAGCAAAATCTGTCAATGGAGAATCATGGCTTTACACTAATAAGAAAAGAGATAATGATTCAGGTAACAAGTGTCCAAGGGGCTACTCCTAGGGGCTGGGTGCTGATGTTGGGGATTGTAAGAACCACAGGAGAATAGGGTATTCTTTTTTAAAATTACTTTTTATTAAATCATAACTTTGTACATTGATGCATTGATGGGGTTCAGGGTACTGCTTTGATATACAATGTGAAATGTTTACATTGAACTAAGTAACACACCCATCACAATTATATTCATTTCTTAATAGTTTTGAAATGTACCACTGCATCATGCACATTAGGTGAGGTCCTCCCAAATACCTTCTCTCCTCCCATATCCCCCCTTCTCTCCCCTCTCTCTCTTCTTCCCTTCTACTTTCTGGACTATAGTTATGTTTTGCCATTCATATGAGTATTGGTGATTATATATTGATTTCATAGTAGTATTGAGTATATTGGATACTTTTTTTTTTTTCAATTTTTGAGATACTTTACTAAGAAGTATATGTTCCAGCTCCATCCAGGTAAACATAAAAGATGTGAAGTCTCCATCTTTCTTTATGGCTGCATAGTATTCCATGGTGTACATATACCACAATTTGTTAATCCATCCATGGGTCCATGGGCACTTGGGTTGTTTCCATGTCTTGGCTATTATGAATTGGGCTGCAATAAACATTCTGGTGCAAATGTCTTTGTTGTAAAATAATTTTTGATCATCTGGGTATATGCCTAGTAGAGGAATCACAGGATCGAATGGTAAGTCTACTTTTTGTTCCTTGAGTGTTCTCCAAACTTCTTTCCAAAAAAGGTCTTATTAGCTTGTGTTCCCACCAGCAGTGTAGAAGCATTCCCTTCTCTCCGCATCCACACCAACATCTGTATTTTTGGGATTTTGTGATGTGGGCTAACCTTAGTGGAGTTAGATGATATCTCAAAGTGGTTTTGATTGGCATTTCTCTGATGATTAAGGATGATGAGCATTTTTTCATGTGTTTGTAGGCCATGCACCGGTCTTCATCAGAAAAGTTTCTGTTCAAGTCTCTTGTCCACATAGAAATGGGGTTATTTATTCTTTGCTTATTGATTAGTTTGAGTTCTCTGTAGATTCTAGTTATCAGGCATTTGTCAGAGCATAACCTGCAAAAATCTTCTCCCATCCTGAAGGCTGTCTGTTTGCTTTACTTACTGTGCTCTTGGCTGTGCAAAAGCTTTTTAGTTTGATCAGATCCCAGTAATGGATTTTTGGTGTTGCTTCAATTGTCCGGGGGGGCGGGGGGGTTGTCTCCTCATAAAATATTCTCCCAGGCCAATTTCTTCAAGTGTTTTCCCTGTACTCTCTTCTAGTATTTTTACAGTTCCATGTCTTAAGTTTAAATCTTTTATCCAGTGAAAATCAATTTTTATTAATGGTGAAAGGCGAGGGTCCAGTTTCAGTCTTCTATAAGTTGACAACCAGTTCACCCAGCACCATTGGTTAAGCAGGGAGTCTTTTCCCCACTGAAAATTTTTGATAGGCTTGTCAAAGATCAAATGACAATAAGTAGCTGGGTTCATCTCTTGGTTCTCTATTCTGTTCCATAAATCTACTGCTCTGTTTTTGTACCAGTACCATGCTGTTTTTTTTCTTTTTTTTGAGATAGAGCCTCAAGCTGTCGCCCTGGGTAGAGTGCAGTGGCATCACAGCTCACAGCAACCTCTAACTCCTAGGCTCAAGCGATTCTCCTGCCTCCACCTCCCAACTAGCTGGGACTACAGGTGCCCGCCACAACGCCTGGCTATTTTTTGTTGTAGCCATCATTGTTGTTTGGCAGGCCCAGGCTGGATTCGAACCCGCCAGCTCAGGTGTATGTGGCTGGCGCCTTAGCCACTTGAGCTACAGGTGCGGAGCCAGTACCATGCTGTTTTGATCACTATAGATTTATAATATAGCCTGAAGTCTAGTAATGTGATACCTCCTGATTTGTTCTTATTTCTGAGTAATGTATTTGCTGAGAATAGGGTATTCTTTCTATCCCCTGGGTTGCAGCAAAGAAACCAGGTGAGATCGATAAATGGGATAGGATTGTGCTGAGAGATATCACTCCCTTGATCACCAAGAAGAAGCAGTGACTAATTAGGGGAGTTGGAAGTATACTCAGAGGTGAGTGCTTTAGAACTGGGTCTTGAGGGTGGCACTGGTAGCTCAAGTGACTAAGGTGCCAGCCACATACAACAGAGCTGGCAGGTTTGAATCTGGCCCAGGCCTGCCAAACAATGACAACTATAAACAAAAAACAGCCGGATGTTGTGGCGGACGCCTGTAGTCCCAGCTACTTGGGGGGGAGGGGGGGGGCGAAATGTGAGGGGGGGGGCTGAGGCAAGAGAATCACTTAAGCCCAGGAGTTGGAGGTTTCTGTGAGCTACGGCACTCTACCCAGGGTAATAGCTTAAAGCTCTGTCTCAAAAAGGAAAGAAAGAAAAAGAAAGGAAAGAGAGAGGGAGAGAGAGAGAGAGAAAGAAAGAGAGAGAAAAAGAGAGAGAGAGAGAGAGAGACAGAAAGCAAGAAAGAAAGAAAGAAAGAAAGAAAGAAAGAAAGAAAGAAAGAAAGAAAGAAAGAAAGAAAGAACTGGATCTTGGAAGGAGGACAGAAGTTTATCAGGTCTACATACAAGTGTGGAGGGGAGAAAGGTATCCCCAGGGTCTGCCTTCTCAATCACTGAAAAGTTTCAAGGGCCAGACATAGGCTCCCTTTGTAACAAGAAAAATACATGGGCATTTAGTTCCCTGAAATCACAGAAATATGAATTTCTTCTTGAATCTCCTGAAAGATTCATTTATTCTTTCAACACCAACAATAACATATGATGTGAAATGCCACCGGCTCTGGCACCACGTCCAGTCCCATGAAGTCCAATTAGAAAATGAACGCTGATTTCAGATTTATCAGATTCAAACTTTGACTTTTGTCCAGGGGAGAACAAGGATACAGTGTTATTACAGGCTAGTATTTCACCTTCTTGAGGAAGAAAAGGAAAGACACACATCGTTTTGACGGGATCCAGAGACCGGCTTCGAGAGAGGCGCCCTATTTTATAACAGAGCTGCTGTCTAGAACTAGTCCTGCTCTGTGGACGCTGTTTAGTTTCTGGGCCTGTCATGCGGAGATATGAAATGGGATGCAGTCAATGGGCTGACGGCAGCTTTTCCAAGGCGGAGGGGATCTCCCTGCATCAGAGCTAAATGGTCTGATGCACTGTGTACTCCTAAACTGGCATTTGGGGGCTGGAAGGGATAGGTGCCTATGAAATTTTGAAATAAGACACATTTTGCACTTTGTCCAGGAGGAATGGTGACTGTCCTCCTTGGTACACACACAAAGACAGGCCTAGAGGGCGGCCCCTGTGGCTCAGTGAGTAGGGCACCAGCAGGTTCAAACCCAGCCCCGGCTGAACCGCAACAAAAAAATAGCCCGGCGTTGTGGCAGGTGCCTGTAGTCCCAGCTGCTCGGGAAGCTGAGGCAGGAGAATCGTGGAAGCCCAAGAGTTGGAGGTTGCTGTGAGTCCTGTGACGTCACGGCACTCCACCGAGGGCGATAAAGTGAGACTCTGTCTCTACGAGAAAAAAAAAAAAAAAAAAAGATAGACCTAGAAACACTGGAATTGAGGCTAATTGGGATGACTTGGAGTGTCACTTCTTTATAGTGCTGGGCTCTCAGCAGGACATCCCTCCAGACTACTAATACACAGCAGCCCCCCCACCAGCTATGAGCAGTGCTATGAGGTAGAGGGAGCGTGGATTCAGGGACAGAGTCCCAGCTCCATCCATCTCTTTCTGAGGGATCTGGTACAGTTTTCTTAACCAGGGGTGGGCCAGGGCTGTGCAGATTCAAATCCCATTTCTGCCACTCAAGACCATGGTCTTGGCTAAATTACTTACTCTCTAGGGCCGTGGTGGAACCAGGCGCTGTTCTATGAATTTCTCATTTCTTGACCCATTTGGCTGTTGAAACAACCTAAGAGGGGGTGCAGGGCACAGAGTGAGCACTCCACGAACACCAGCTCTTGTTTCTGTCATTATTTCTAGTCATTAGTCATTACTAAGAGTGTTAGAAATAGTAGGGGTCAGGAGCTGAGCACCAGCTGATGTCATTGTGGCACTCCTGAAGTAGGAGGTGGTATTGGGATTTATTGTGCTCCTTTATGTTGACAGGGTGGAGGGATTTGGACCAGACAGAAAATGAGCATGGTCATTCTTCAGGGAGAGGAGTCTAGCCTCAAGGAGGAGGATGAGCCTAACTAATGATGAGCCTTAGGGTTCTTCTAAGAGCAGGCACGTGACTTGCCCAAGGTCTCACACTGAATAGTGGCAGAATTAGGAGTAGCTCACCTGCCTCTGTCCTACTCAGCCTTGGAGAGCCCAGGAAGTTTCCTTTGGTCACGGCCACCCACCACTTTTAAAAACAGGCAGTTTGGATGGATATCCATTGCAGGTGCCCCTGGCACTCTCTCCTGGGATCAGGGACTAGGGACAGCCCCTCCAGAGGACCCATTCTAGCCTTCCCAGTCCCCCTCCCTCTGGGTGCACTAGCCCCACGCCGTTTCTCATTGTACCAGCCCAGACGCCTCCTGCACAATCTAAAAAATGAAAATAATTTAATACTTGCAAAGGCAGCCCTCATTATCTGAGCAACAAGATCTTTCTACAAACCTGAAAAGTTCAAATTACCAAGTTTCCAGGCCATTTTACCAACCCCATCCAAAAACAATCCTCATTTTATAACTCAGTAAAAAGGACTCAAGAGCTTTAATAAGAGAATAGAGAAGGCAGGGAGTAGGCATGCTGAGGGGCGGGTGGGGGAAAGGATCAGTCTCCTGAACTGGAGTTGGCGGGGTGTGTGTGTGTGTGTGTGTGTGTGTGTGACAGGCAGTGGGGAATGTTTCTGCCCAGAATCCTCGTCTGGGGAGAAACGTCTACTTGCACGTCCTTGGTGGGGTTTATCCTCATTACAAGCCCAAGAGGAAGCAGGGGATCACCCTCCTCTCCATCTGACAGATAGGAGATGCCAGGCAGGGCCACCACACACAGTTGTGCTGGGAGCAGGGAACGGTTCACTTGCGCTTGATGGGGGCCATGTCATTCACAAGCGGCGCTCCATGGTGCCGCCCACTTCACCTTCCTTTCTGGGGCAGTGGGTTTTCTGCAGACTTTTATTTATTTATTTATTTATTTATTGCTTTTGATTTTTGAGACGGAGTCTCACTTTGTCGCCCTTGGTAGAATACCATAGGGTCGAAGCTCACAGCAACTTCAAACTCTTGGGTTTAAGTGATTCTCTTGCCTCAGCCTCCCAAGTAGCTGGAACTACAGGAGCCTGCCACAATGCCCGGCTATTTTTTGTTGCAGTTGGTATTGTTGTTTAGCTGTCCTGGGCTGGGTTCAAACCTGCCACCCTCCGTGCATGTGGCTGGCGCTGTAACCACTGTGCTATGGACACTGAGCCTGGCTCAATCTTTTAATATAAAAAATTCACTGATGTACATGGCTCGGCGCCTGTGGCTCAAGCGTCTAAGGCGCCAGCCACATACACCTGAGCTGATGGGTTCAAATCCAGCCTGGGCCCGCCAAACAATAACGGCTGCAACCAAAAAATAGCCAGGCATTGTGGCAGGTGCCTGTAGTCCCAGTTGCTTGGGAGGCGGAGGCAGGAGAATCGCTTGAGCCCAGGAGTTGGAGGTTGCTGTGAGCTGTGATGCCACGGCACTCTACCCAGGGTGACAGCTTGAGGCTCTGTCTCACAAAAAAAAAAAAAAAAAAAAAATCACTGATGTACAAAAATGCAAAAGTGCGACAATGACAACTATGAAATCCTGTGATTCAAAGTCCCCTGGAGTGCACTCCGTGGTGCACGTGCAGCCGGTACTCATACTTGGCATTCCCACATCTGGAACTGCAGACACCCAGCACCTGCTGCTTCTCCTCTCCTGCTTGAATGCCGCTTCCTGCAGGCAGATTGCCAGCTGGGTGGTGGAGTGGTGGAATCTCTGGCTCTAAGGATTGAGCCTCTTGCAGCCTCAGTTTTCTCAGGACATTTGGGGGAGGGGCAGAATGGGACTGCTAAAGTTTAAATGAGGTGAGAGAGGCAAGGGGGTGGGGAGACGTCCTGTTCTACACGGTGGGTGTGGAAATGGGTTCCACTGTATTCACTCAGTAATTCACATCAAAAACTTGGTGGAATGGATTCTGGGGAGTAATTTGGATAAGAAGCAAAGAAGTATAAACAAGGAAGTTCAGGACCACTCCATGTATAGAAGCAGATAAGCAGTAAATATCCACCCATTGAGAGAGAGGGCAGTTCAACAAAAAGGCCCTCACCACACCAAATAAAACAGGGGCTGTACCTGTTAAAAAGAATCAGGTAGAGCTAATTCAGTGACTTAGAGTAAAATCCAAATTTTACTCTCATACAATGCAAGAGATTTTAGAGGATATTATTCAACTTTTGTAAAATCTTTATAATACACATTTATTTACATAAATGTTGTAAGATCTTGAAAGACACAGATCTGGTAGTACAAACCAAATTGCTGTTGCCATATGCTTATCCTTTTGGGATGAGCACAGGGCAAATGTTTGCAATGCGCTAATTTGTTTTATAGTGTTTGATTTTTTTTTTAATGTAGCTGGCATTAACTTTATAATCAGAACAAAAGCTATCCCCATCTGGAAAAAGAAGAAAAAAAATGAGAGATCTTAGGAAAAGCACAGAGAACAGAGACCACACATAGCAGGTGCTCAGTAAATGCAGTGCTGTTCACATGGTCTCTTGACACCACCACTGCCAGCTAGCACCTTTGAAATTTATGTGCACCTTTGAAATTTATGTATGCCTTTGTCTTATGCTGGAAGTCCACAGGTTCGGCTTGGTACTACGTGGCCAAATTAAAATGGAAGTAAATGGGCAAAAGTTAAGTCTCATTGGCTGAACAAAAGAAAAGAGAAGAAAAAACCTGGCTATCCATGTATATAAAATCCATATTATAACATGTTGGGCTAGAAACCATAAATTAGAAACATGTGAAGTGGTCTTATATTGGCCTAAAAGTTGAATTTTTAATACATCGACATGGAAATGGAGCCATCTTCATAAAACACCTGAGGATGGAAAGGTGAGCACAGCACTAAGAAGCTGTGGAAGTGAGCAGGCCGGTGCCGGATGCTCTTGGCACATGTGTGGACTCTCACTTCAAGGCAAAGACATTAAAAAAGAACTTACCCCGCACCAACTCCCTCCCCAGTCACACGAGGCAAATGTCAAACAGATGTCCTCAAAGGGTGGAAAAATGAAATGAAAGGCACATTTAGGATTTATAGAGCTGAAAACCCAAAACCAGTGGAAATTAAGACTCTGATGAGCACACAGTTTGCTGTTAATGCATAATTTTTTTCACCATAACACTTGCAAATTGGTTTCCAGATCCCATCCCAAGCCATCATCTGGAGATCTGGAGAGTGATATGGCTTTAGTTCGATAAAGAGATGGATCTTAGCCAGATGTCCATGTACTGCCCTTCAGGGTCTGGCAGTAACCCCTTTGCCCAACCTGGACTCTCCCCCCACTGCACTCTTTGTCTTTGACCCTCCCAATATGCCCATTCTTGATTCTTCACGTAATTTTCCCATTCTTTACTACCCCTTCTCTAATATTCAAATCCTTGAAACTGTCCCCTAACATTACCATTCCTGATTCCCTCACTAACTTTCATTTTTTATCTACCCTCTCCTCTAACAGTCCCATCCCTCATCCCCCTCCACTCTCCCATTCTTGGTCCCCCCACTTTCTAGCATTCCCAGTTTTGATCTATGTCCCTCCTTTTACATTCCCAACCTTAGCTCCCCCTTCTCCAGCAGTGTCTAGCATTCCCATCCAGCTTTAAGCCCCTGCATGATGATCCCCTCCTATACTGTTTTTCTCTGGTCTGGGTTACACATAATTCTCTATCTGAATCCTTCATGATCTCACCATTTTGTACCCTCTCTCTAGAATGCTCTCAGAGGGTCTGAAAACTCCTACTCTACCATCGAGACCCAGGAGAACATCCTCCTGGGCTGGGGAAGTCTTTTTTCCAACACTGCCTGCACCATATCCTTTACTGTTATGGCCTGGCTCCCCCAGACTAGCGCCCTTCAGAGGTGAAGCCTGTGGCCACTTCAGCTCTGGCCTACAGGGCCAGATTCAGTGATGAAACTGACAACACCCATAGGGTTCTCCTTCCTCATACACCAAGCGTGCACTTGATTGAATGAATAGATGGATGAGAGGTGGGTTCTTTCTCCCACCTTCCATTCTCCTTGCCCCACAAGAAGGCATCACGGGAACTTTGAGCAACGGAAACAAATCCATTCCAGGAGGGTGGAAATTGCCGTTAATCAGACCCGTGTACCACCCTCCCCGCCGGCACTTAGCAGACATTATCTCATTTAATTGTTCCATTACCATTTTATAGACAAGGAAACAGGCTCAGAGAAGAAGTGCTTTGTTCAAGGTCATATAACTTCTTATCGGGACCCAGGAACTTGGAATTGGGGGTGGAGATGGAGAGACTAAGATCCTGGACTGGGTGTGTCGGAGGCAAAAGGCAGTCAGCAGGTTGGTGCTCAAGAAAGAACTGGCGGAAGAGCCGGCGGACAGTAGGAATAAATGTTAATTTCAAATTCATTATTGTCTTTGTGAGCCAATGTTTGCTTATCTTCCAAGATCAGATTCCTGGAATCCTTGAAGTTGGCGCGATTTTCCTAATAATAGCCTAGTAATAGCTCAAAGACATTTTATCTCCACCAGTACTCACAGAGGCAGATTTCAGGTGGAGAAACTGAGGCACAAAGGAGTCAACTGAACCACTTGGATTCCTAAGTAACCCTATGTAGTTGAGCCAGGATATGAACTTGAGGCATTTGTCCCCCCAGCTAGTGTGCCACTGGCTTTTACTTTCCTCTTTCATTTGGGTGATGTCGGCTTGGGATAAGTTGGAAGTCACAATGTGGTCTGACAGTTTATGATCCTTCCCTTGGAATGAAAGTCAGATAGATGTATGTGGCTTCAAATGCCACACCAGGGCCACAGTGCCTTTCAGAGTTCAGTCAGTCAGTCCATCCATACACGTGTACTCACAGATGACGTAAACAACTGAACAGATATCTACATGAACAAGACCTCCACAAGTAGGAGCAGGTCCACAAAGACATTTTATCCCAGGCAGCCCAGCCAAGCTGATTCAAAAATCCAGCTTCTGGGTCTTCTCTTGGGGAATATTGTACCATGTGGTATGTTCAACAAGCCAGCCACACCAGGCATTCCAGGGGGCTGGATGAATGTGGGAACTCACTTCTCAAGTGATGGAGAGCTGAGAGAGAAGAGAGGAGCAGTGAGCTAACCTACAGATCCATGCAAGAAGCAGTGGCCACCCGAGGGGATGGGGACACAAGAGGACTGAGTTTGGGGCTCTCTGAAGGCCAGGAACTTGGAGGAGGAGCTTGTGGGGTTGGGGATCATACCTCCACATTGCTGCTGGTACCTTGAAGGGGAAAGCATAAGGAGGCCACTGACCATGGAGTCAGAGAGAAGGGCCAGTGGAGGTGGTGCCTATAGGAACATTGGGCAGAGGGAGGAGGGCTGTGCCCCCTACTTCCTCCTGCCATCTGGTCTTCTTCCAGTGTCCCCTCCTGAACACAGCCCAACAGGAAGTCATATGACTCAGGTCTGGGGGACAATGTTTGCACACTCTGACCCCAGCGTCCCCGGACACAGCAAGCTTAGGTGGATATAAAGTTGAGGGAAAAAATAACTGTTGCCATCACATCCCTGACCTGTGGAACTGGCGAAGACTTGTCATACTGATTGCTGTAGAGATTGCCTGAGATGACCATGTGAACTGCCTGGCACCCCACAAGCACTCACTGAATGGTAGCTATTCCTTTTTATCATTTTTAATTTTTTTTTGAGACAGAGTCTCACTTTGCCACCCTCAGTAGAGTGCTGTGACATCATAGTTCACAGCAACTTCAAACTCTTGGGCTCAAGTGATTCTCTTGCCTCAACCCCCCAAGTAGCTGGGATTACAGGTGCCTGCCACAACACCCAGCTATTTTTAGAGACAGGATCTCTTTCTTGTTCAGGCTGGTCTTGAACTCGTGAGCTCAGGCAATCCAAATTGAAAGGGGCCCAAGTAGAGTACCTTGAAATAGGAATTTATATAGCTGCAAAAGATTCAATAATGGCCCTCCTCTACATCTACTCTATAAACAAATTCCTTACTTTTGTATTTCTCATTGGCATTTATCCCTGCCTAATTATAGTGTAATTTGCTTTTTAAATCGTATTTACTATTCTTCTCTCCCCATTAGAATGTGAGCTACAAAAGCTCAAGGATTTTCATCTGCTTTCTTCTCCTAGGACCAAAAATAGGACCTAATGTCTGGTTTGCTTAGTAGACTTTTAGCCAAATGAATGAAATAGAACTTCTGATCGAATTAATTTAACCTGCACTTGCTACATGCTGTCTTGCTCTAAGTGCTTTCCCTGTATGGACTCCGAGCTCCCCTAACAGTCCTGGGAAGTAGATATACTGTTGTTATGCCCATTTTACAGATAAGGATACTGAGCTTAGGTAACTTGCCCAAGATCATACAAGTGCAGGATTACAATGTAGGCTGCCTGGTTCCAGAGCACCCCTCTTAACTGAGATGATGTGCTCTGAAGAACAGGGACAATAGGGCTTTATGTTTCTGTGTAGCAGGAGTTGTGGGGGGTACTTAGGCTGGAAATATAGTGTGATGGGGGTGGGTAGGTTGCAGGGGTTTCCTTTTTCTTACTTTAGGTAAGACTGAAATTGTTTCCATAACAAAAAGTGGAAAGTCATCAGGGCATTTAAATCAGGGCATTTAAGGAAGATTCTAGATAGCCCTTTACCCCCCCCCCCCCCACACACACACACCCTGTGCAAATGTCAGTGGGTTTCTGGAGGGAGAAGAGAGAGTGGTTATGCAGGGAGCCCAGGCTAGAAGGGAAGACGAGAGAGAAGAGCCTTGTGGGGGTCTCTGCTGGGCACTTTTCCTGGAACAGGAGGCTTACGGCACAAAGTAAGTACTCCTTCAATTAACAACAATATATGAAGCAGCCACTATTGGGAACATGAGGGTAGCATGGCTCCTGTTCCCTCCTCATTGCGCCCAATGGATTTTCTGGTCGCTGAATTAATGATGAGGGATGTCCCTCTCGCAAGCTCTTGTTCTGTTTTTCTCAGCCGCCTGCAGATGCATTCAAGGAGCGTCAGGTGCTTCTGCACCTCTGGCGGAACGCAATGAAGGGTGAATTTGGGTAATGTGGAAAGCTCAGGGTCTTGATGGCATTTGGGGCTTGCTTAGTAGAGACTTGCGCCTTGCAGAATTGGCAAATAAAATGACGCTTGGAACAAAAGCAGGGTGACTTTATAAAACATTGGAACATTTCAGTCAGAAAAAGTAAGCCCTTCCCTACCTAGCCATGACACAGCCAGAGCCCCAGGAGACCTGGCGACCAACCCCTCTCACCGTCTGGGGTGAGGGTACGACGATGGCAGCGGGTGGAAAGACTTTGAAGATGCAGTTTACAGCGACTTGGCATCCTTTGGCCAAGTTTCCTAACCTCTCTGAGACTTTTCTTCTGTAAAAGGGGAAAATGTCTTCTACATGTGCTACAATAGCCCTCTTAGAGGAGTTAAGTAAATGCTGTACATAAAGCACTTGGCCCGGCCAACCCGGGCGCTTCTCTTATGGGATTTTTGCCACCTCCGCCCGGGTCCCCACGCCATTCACCTCTTGTGTCCTGGGCCAGGCCAGGCTTCCACGTGGACTTCATTACCCAGGATCCCTTGCTCCTAGGCGTCAGCCAATTGGAGGTTCCGTCGGCTCTCCGCGGGAGGGGCTGGGCGTGGCCGGGGTGTCTGGGCGTGGCTTCCCGTTCCTTCTGGCCTTGTAGTCTGAGTCCCTCAAGTCTGAGGCTGTGTCCTTTTGGAACTCAGCTCCCCCTTGATGGCCTCTCCACCAGGCTCCGGACTCCTATCCCGCAGTGTCCACGCGTGCCCTTCAACCCTAGGGGTGGCGATACCATTTTCTTACTAGTCGGGGATGTCTCCACACCTTGCCGGCTCTATAACTCGTCCCTTCAGCACGGGTGTCCAGGTCTCCTCAAAAGCCGACTACGGAGTGTGCTGTCTCCTTCCCACGACGCCTCTCCATATGTTGTGCTCAATAATGTCAGTTTCTTGCTGCCTCTAGTTGCCAAATCTGCCACCAACCGCCTACGTGTGTGATCTGAGACTAGTCACTTCTGTTAATTCCACACTCCTCCAGAAGCTGCAGAGGGAAGACTGTTCCCCAGTCTGCAGGATGAAAAAGTGAGAGGTAAACATCTTGGCCTCTGGCCAGTCTCTGACTCAGTCTTTTCTCTGGCAGGAGGAGTCACTGAGCTGATGGCAACTTGGGAATGGGGAATTGTAGAGGCGAAGATTAACCTTTTTTTTTTTTTGGAGTGGGGGGAGGAGGCCTGTGGCTGTGTGATGAATTAGAAGTCTCAGCAATTACATTCGAGCTCAGATCTAAGGCTTGTTCTCCAATCATAATGTTCCCATAAAGCTGACACTGAGATACACAGTGACACTATTCCTGCACTGACTTCTTGCTGCTCCCAAACTAAGGGGGCAGGGGTGGCAGTAGCCATTGCTCCCTCCATCTCCAACACTTTCCATCTCTGAGTCTAGTCCCCTCCTTTACAAATGGCGGGGCTGCTACCAATTTTCACAAAGTGCAGCTGGGAAGTTCTTCAAATCTCTTGACTGTTGGAATCAACAGGGCACTTGGAGTGGGCTGGTCATCCTGTCTTTCCAGAAAGCTCCTCAAAACTTCTGACTAGTTCTGTTCTTCAGATGATAGGGCTTCACCCTCCAACTCCCAGCCTCATGTTCTGTAAGTAGCAGGTGCTTGGCAAATGCATGCTGAGGAGTCCATTCCTGTTGTTTAAGTCTTGCACAAAGTAGTTATGCTGGAGCTAGGAGTGCCGGAGGTTTATTGCAGGTAACATCTCCAAAGGGTGAAGGGACAAGTAGCAGGATTGGTAGGGAGAGACTCTAGCCACTGTGGGCATCTGGCAAAGTTGTGGCCCCCCTAACAGGAAGCTCAGAACAAAGACTGATTGCCCTAATACCGAACATGCATGACCTTGATTTCAAAGCTGAGGCAGATCCAGAAGGCTCCAACCTCTAGAGTAGTGGTTCTCAACCTTCCTAATGCTGCGGCCCTTTCATACAGTTCCTCATGTTGTGGTGACCCCCAATCATAAAATTATTTTCATTACTATTTCATAACTGTAATTTTGCTACTGTTATGAATCGTAATGTAAATATCTGATATGCAGGAAATATTTTCATTGTTACAAAGGGGTTGTGACCCACAGGTTGAGAACTGCTGCTCTAGAGGCTATCAGCTAATTGCCCTCTTTGTAGATGAGCAGCAGACTCTTTCTGGAAGAAAGATCTGAGGGGCACATCTCCATGACTACTATATTCCTTGAACCATCTGCTGAATGACAGCTGAAGAAAACATGTAGATCACAGCCCTTTGCAGCCATGATCATGGTCTTGGACAACTGAAGCTTGCAAGGCTGTTTGAGATTCATTTATTCAGCCAATATCTATTGAAAGCCAGCTGGGAACCAAGCACCATAATAGGCTCAGAGCAATGGCGTGAACAAAACAAAGTCTCTGCACAGATATTCTAGGACAGAGATTGGAAAACTTTAGAGGGCTACATAGCAAATATTTTAGGGTATTTTGTCACAAGCACTCAATCTCTGCTGTTGTATTGCTAAAGCTACTGTGGATGATCTGTAAATAAAAACAAGCAGTGTCCTGATTTGCCCCACGGACTGCAGCTTTCTGACTCCTCATCTGGGATGACGTCCCCCATTTACAGATGAAGGGAATGAGGCCCAGAGAAGGTAGGGGTTAGATCAATATCACACAGCAGGTGGGGAAAGCAGCTCAAGAAAGTAGGAGCTTGACTCCCATCCCAACACTGTCTCTGACACTTAAGTTTTTTTCTCCAGTGTGCTTCTGTGAATAGGTGAAATGAGAATGAGGGTGAGATGATAACCTCAGGAGTGTGGTGAGAGGGTGGGCAGGGAAGAACAGATGAGTCTTGGCAACAGGGCCTGAGGCACCAGGCAGTGGGCAGGCTGGGCCGTAAGTGAGCAGCTGTGGCCATGACTAAAGCACCAACAGAGCAAGTGGCACAAGCCTCAGAGGAAACACTCAGTCCACGCTCTATCTCATGTAATCCTGCCACTTACCCAGCTGAGCAGATATCATTACCCTGTTATCAGAGAAGACACTCTGGAGTGGGGATCTCTCTGATGCCCGCCACCTGGGTTATGGTGTGGGGTCTCCTGACCCTCCACAACTGCAAGGACGCTGTACTTCTCCGACTTCAGTCATCCGCCACCCCATTGACGTCACATCTGGACCTACTCCTTCCTATTTGCTTGACCTAAATCACTCTTCTCAATTTCCTCATCTGTAGAATGGGTAGACTAATAGTTACCTCCTCCCCAACAGGGTTATGATGAGGATTAAGTGAATTAATACTTGCAAAGAACTTAAGGGTTCACAAGAAGCATTTACTAAATAGAAGAAATAGAAGGTTCAGCTTGAGCAGAGAGACCAGACCCAGATCCAGAAGGTGAGTCATGAAGAGTGTTTGTATCTTTCGCACAGCAGAAGGGTCAGAGAGATGAGTGATGCTGTGCTTGACAGAGAAGTTGGCACCCAGGAACCCTGACCTGGGGTCCTCAGTGAAGAGTGAGGGGTCCCCTCCCTAGTCTAGCCTCCTAGTCATGAGACACTGGATCCCCATTTTGGTCATGTATGTGCAAGAAATCGGGCCTGGTGTTCCACAGCATATGGTGTGGCCACAGTAGGGACAGAGTAGGACACACAGAGGGGGCCTTGCACATCATCCTGGTCTGTGTCAAGGGCAGTTTGAGCAGGCCCTTTCGGACTGGACCGGGCTCAGCCACCTGGATGCTCGCAGGACTCATGCTCAGACATGGGCCAGGGCTCCAGAGCAGCTGAATTCTTATTAAATTGTTTATTTAACAATTTAAAATAAATTTAAATTAGATAAAACTGAAATTGAAGCCTATGGTTACTACTCCTTTTTCTTAACGCTTTCTTCTTTTCACTTTAATAAATTTCCTTAAGAGGAAATGGTGTACTATATATAAACAGACAACACACCCCTTGCTATAAACAAAGTAATCTTACCAAGAAACAAAATGAAAACTGAGACACATTCTAGCAGTAAGCTTTGGTCTTTTGTTTGCTGGAGAATGTGACCTTGAGATACACTTTCCATCAGCCGGAAAACAGGGATGAAGAGGTGTTAAAAATACTAGCACCAGGCAGAGTCTTTCTTCTCCTTCCACACAATCAGCAGGACAGAAAAAGAATTGTAAAGACAATGGCCTGCGGATGAGTCTCTGTTCCTCAATGTGGTGGGGCCTCCAGACAGGCATATTCTTCCCTTTAGGTAACACAACTCTGCTTGGGGACAAACAGGCTAGGCCTTGAGGAGCTCCAGGGAGAGATCCGAAGCTGCCTTCATGGCCTGGAACATGCTCTTGTAAAATCTCTTAGGCTGGACAATTGTCACTTCTTGAACTTGGGGGGAAATGCTGGCCCTGTACCCTGCTCATACGTGTCATCAGGAGCAGCCAGACGCCTCCGTGCTGAGTCTCAAGCACAGTGAGCTCAGATGCCCAATCCCTGGTCACAGTTGTTGAAAGCAGTTAACCTGGGGTGGCCCAGGCCATGGGCAGGCTAGGCCGTAAGTGAGCAGGCTCTGGCCATGACCAAAGCGCCAACAGAGCAACTCGCACAAACCTCACAGGAAACCCTCCTGACCTCTACCTGTCTTGGGTGGCAGATGCCTGGGAGCTGCCACCCTCAGGACAGGAGTCAGCTTGAGCGGTAGCAAGCTGGAGCTTTAGCGAGCCCAGAGGGGATGAACGCATCCCACCCTCACAGCTATGGGGCAGGTGACAGAGCCTGCGCCTCCCTCTACTGACAGGAAACTGAGGCCCAAGGAAGGAAGGGGGTCGGTCACTGAGTTGCAAATTTGGAACTCAAGTCCCAGAAATGTTAGCTCTGTGCCAAAGGCCAAAAGCATCCCTTTCACTGACTCAAGGCCACAGCTGTCTTCTTATTGCACACCACCTAACCGAGTCCTAGCAGATCAAGGAAGCAGGTGTGGTTTTGAAAGCAGGCAGGAGAAAGCATTTTGTGACCTGAGAAGGTGGTTTTTCCCTGGCTCTCCCCACCCTCCTTCACTCTCCCCCAGCACGGTTGTTGCAGGGCTTCCAGTGGTTTCAAAGCCCACTGTGAGGGTGGATGGCTTTATTTCCATTGGAGGCCCCAGCACAAGAGGACTTGGGTTTGCTGTGATGTAAGAAGAAGCAGAAACGTCCTGGTTGTTTTGTCTTTCCTTTCCCTCCCCTCTCTTTAAAGCAGGCTTTTAAGCGCTGGCGCTCAGCCTGCCCACTGCCTTGCTGCAAAGCCATTTAGAAACTTCCTGTTCCACATAGTAATTAACAGTCTATGAATTTTAACTTCCACCCAGGGCCACGTAGCTATAATGTTCAACAGAGACCTGCATTTGCCATTCAAAGTCCTTGGCATGTTTTCTCCTTCCTTCTAACCTGGATGAACAGTTGGGACCTCAGTAGGGATTACCAGTGACTCAAGTACCATTGACCCACCTGGCCATTCCTGGCCCAAGACCCACTCAGGTCAACACAATTCACCAAACACAGCTGTGTGCTAGGAGGATCTTTGCTGGGCTCTCCTCTTGTCCCCAAGGAGCTCCCAGTCTTGTGGGAGTGTGAGCAGGCATAGAAACAGTGGCAACACTGTTGTGATCTTTACAACTCCAGTGAGGCCAGGATACTTTCCTAAGCTAGGAAACCAGGATCCAGGGTGGGTGGAGTAACTCGCTTAAAGAACCATAGGTTGTAACTTGCAGAGCTGGGATTCAAGCCCAGGCAGTTCAGATCCTAGACCCATTTTTTTCTATTGAGTTTTTGGTTTCGTTGATTTGTAGATGTTTTTAAATAAGGAAATTATCTCTTTATCTGTGATATGAGTTGCAAATATTTTCTCCTTTGTTGTTTGATTTTTGACTTTATTTAAGTTTTCCCCCATACAGTTTTATTTATTTATTTACTTTTTTAGAGGCAGGGTCTTGCTCTGTCTCCCAGGCTGGATTATAGCTCAATACAGCCTCAAGCTCCAGGGTGCAATGCTTCCCCTGCCTCAACCTCCCAAATAACTATGACTATGGGTGCAGGCTGCCACACCTGGCTAATTAATCTCCTTCCTTCCTTCCTTCCTCCTCTCCCTCCCTCCCTCCCTTCCTTCCTCTCTTTCTCTTTTTGATAGAAGAGTCTCAGTTTCTTCTCCAGGCTGGTGTCAAACCCTTGGCATCAAGTGATCTTCTGCCTTGGGCTCTCAAAGTGCTGAGATTTCAGGCATGAGCTACCATGCCTGGCCTCTCTACAGTTTTAAATTTTACTTATCAGAATTGAACAATAATTTTAGTTATGTTGTTTGAGTTTCATATCATGCCTAAAGAAAGGACTTTCCCATTCTGAGATTATGAACAAAAATGCTGTGCTTTCCTTTAACATTTTTATAGTTTTTTTGTGTATAAACATTTGATCCATTTGGAATTTGTTTTGATATATACTATGAGCTGTGATTCCTACCTTAATTTTTTCCTCATGGCTACCCAGTTCTTCCAATAGCATTTATAAATACTCTGTCTTTCCCTGCTAATGATACAAAATGCTATTTGTCATTACATCTATAGTCCCAGATGTATTTGTGAACCAGAATTATAAGCAGTGAAAAAACAAACACAAAATAGTTACAGGAAGAAGTCTGCAAATGAAAAAGCATAAAGTTATCACGAAGAAAAATATATTTAATAAGTGGTTTAGCATGCAATGGCAGTTATGTCACATGTTATACATATTAAATGACTTTTCTTATGCACACAAACATGCATTTTTGACAAAGAATACACAGACATACATATAAGAGTAATCATCTTGAAGAAGTTTTCAGAAAGAGAAA
The DNA here is from genome assembly GCA_963574355.1 of Loris lydekkerianus. Classification (NCBI taxonomy): domain Eukaryota; kingdom Metazoa; phylum Chordata; class Mammalia; order Primates; family Lorisidae; genus Loris; species Loris lydekkerianus. The sequence continues at coordinate 21,378 of CAUYPK010044896.1, forward strand.
CCAGCTGAATCAGCTATGACATAGTGGCAGAGCCTCCTTAACTTAGGAGACCACCCCCTGCCCAGGCTAGGATGGAGGAGTAACCACAAATATCTGGCATTTGGTGGCACTGGAGATCCTAGAAAGATACACAGAGGATACTAAGTCTGAAATTATAACTTAAATGGCCTCTGCGCTATTTCCTAGACTCCTGCCATTGATAGCAACTGAAAGCCAAGGGTCCCTGGGCTGGGGAGCTGAACACTTTGTGCCAAGCCTGGGACTGATGCTAGATATGGGAAGATGCATGAGGCAGCCCCCTTCCCTGCCCAAAGGAGCACCCCGCCCAGCATGGAGACAGACTCAGTGTGGGGAACTAGCCAAAGGCCAAGCCAGGACTACTGGGGCAGGAGATGGTGAGAATTTCCAGCCATTCCAAAGGTGCCCACCCCACGGTAGAGCCTAAAGGGAGGTATACAGCAGGAGCCAGAGAAACATGGACATGCAGAATTCAAACAAGGAGACAGAGAGGGGATTTGGTCCACCCCCAGAGGGAAGCATTTCTCTGTATCTGACTACGGTGTTTACTGATGCGTCAGTGAGAAAGGACTAGATGCTAAAATCAGAATTATGATACATGGGATTACCACTGTATTCGCTGCATGCACATATATATGTGTTGCATACATGTGTGTACCCTGCCAACCTCATACAGAAGCTCCCTGGAGAGGCAATACCACACTTTCAGTTTAAGCAGTCAGGTTCTCCCCTGCTCAGGTGACTGTGGTGAGCAGTGCAGGAGGAAGCCCCAGTGTTGCATCAGGTGTGGACTGATCTCCTCTGACCTAGGCTGTGTGGGTCTGAGCAAGTGACTTTGCCTCTCCACCTATTTTCTCCTCCATGGTAAGGAGATGACAATATGTACTTTGCAGGGTTACTATGGGACCGGAAGTGCTGGCAAATCCCTGGAAGGGGGCTGGGCTAGAGAGTTAATCATAGTGACATTAATGATACTAAAAGTAATTATGACTGCATAATCAGTGTTCCACACATCCAGCTGCCTGTGCCAAATCACTGCTCTCTATGAGAGGGGTTGGATGCTTCCCTGGGCATGGGGAGGAAGGCAGCAGGACAGAAGCCCTTCCTTCTGGGCGGCTTCCACTGGCAAGGGATAAGGCTCTTGTTTCCACCTCTCTTCACTTCCCACCGTTCTGTCCTGTGAACTTCCTTTAGATGGTTGGAGACATTTCTGAGCCAGGCTGGTGGCTCACGTTTGTAATCCTAGCACTTTGGGAGGCCAAGGAGGGAGGATCGCTTGAGCCCAGGAGTTTGAGACCAGCCAGGGCAACATCACAAGCCTCCTCTACAAATAATAATAATAATTAAAAAAAAAAAACCTAGCAAGGCATGGTGGTGAGTGCCAGTAGTTCTAACTCCTTGGAAGGCTAAGGTGGCAGGGTAGCTCGAACCCAGGAATTTGAGGGTATAGGGAGCTATGATTGAGCCCTGGTTTGGGGTGACAAAATACGACCCTGTCTCAAAAATAAAATAAAAAAGACATTTCTGCAGCCCCAGAATACAGAGAGGGGACTGAGGACCCCTTCCCCCTTTACCAAAGGGGTGGGAGTTTCAATGGATTGGAAGTAAAATGATGCAAATTTGCTGTGTGGCCCCAGGCAGTTACACTGACCCGCGTGTGGACTGAGTTGCAGGACTCCACGGTTTCAGAGTTCCCTCACTACGGATTATTTGGCAGCTTGCTCTACGGAAGCCGCCCCATGTGCACTACTGACATCCATGTGGCTTTTGTCCTAAAGCATTTTTAGTGTCTTTTTCTGACCCAAAGTAGGTATGTATCTAGAAGAGCAACATGCAGAGTTCATTCTTACATATCCCTGGGGACTCTAGTTATTCTGAACGTTTCACACTGGGAGGGCAGGGCAGGTGGCCGGTGCAGTTGGGAGACCTGGGAGTGTCCACTCCTCTCCCTGGTCTCCTGGAAAAGGAAAACCAGAGTTACCTGGCAAAAAGAGCACACCCGTGGTGGCTGCGTGTCCTCAGGCTGGCCAAAGACATACTCTGAACTGGCTGCAAAGGTGAGGGGCTGGGTTCCAGGTGCCAAGTGGTTGGAAAATTCTCCAGGGCGCGGGAGGGGAAGGAATCCCCCTTGTCCCTGCTTTGGTCTGATGGAGCCTTCCACCATCTCACTCCATCCTTCTTCCTGGCTGACAAATGAGAATATTTTCGGATGGGGAGGCAGAGAGGACTGTGTGTCTTCTGAAAAGCTTCTAATTTGCTGCCAGAGCCTTCTCCCGCCTGGCTTTTCCAGAAATCTTGGTCAGAGGGCCCGGTTCACCTCCGGGGCCCCTCCCGCAGCCTCCTCCCCCTTACCGCGCCTGCGGACCGGACTATTGACGCTGCTCGGGCGCCACCTACTGGTATCTTCGGGGGGCCGCCTCCTTGAATCACCCCAGACCCAGGCCGTGCCCTGTGGTGCTTTCTTTCCGCTTTCTATTTGCACAAGCCAACCAAAGGGACACTTTTCTTCTTCCTTAGACGTTCCTTTTCTCTTACTGCATCAGAAGAGCGATTTTGCACGGATAGTTGCTTGGGCATTGTTTTCTTCCCCACATAGAGTGCAGGATCGAAACCTGAGTTGTAACTTCCCCGTCACTCTCCTGGAGCCTCCGTCCTGCCATCTATGAAATTGAAACATAAAATTGGGGAGCAGACAGAGCCTATAAGGGTAATGACTAGGGAGGGATGTTAATGGCGTGGGATTTTAAAATGCTTATGTTATAACAGCGAGTGCGGAATACAAAGCTAAGATTTCATCAAACATGCTGAAAATTGTATTAGTTTTTATTGATGTATTTTCATTAATATGACTTAATATATTTATGAATTACATAATGTACGTTACATAGTGTATCATATATACATGTTATCACTGAGATGCATTAATTGTAGGAAATCTTCCAAAAGGCAAGAATTTCATAGCAGCTCCATTCACAATAGCCCTAACTCAGGAACAACTCAAATCTCCAACAGTAGAATGAATATATATATACATATATATAACACATATAGATTGTATATATATATATTTTTTTTTTTTTTTTTTTGAGACAGAGTCTCACTATGTCACCCTCGGTAGAGTGCTGTGGCGTCACATTTCACAGCAACCTCAAACTCTTGGGCTTAAGTGATGCTCTTGCGTCAGCCTCACTAGTAGCTGAGACTACAGGCTCCCACCACAATGCCCAGCTATTTTTTGTTGCAGTTGTTATTGTTGCTCTAGCTGGTTCAGGCCAGGATTGAACCCACCACCCCCGATGTATGTTGCTGGCGCCCTACCCACTGAGCTATGTACCGGTACTGCAGATGGGGCTGGGGAATATATATATATATATATATATATTTTTTTTTTTTTTTTTTTTGAGACAGAGTCTCACTTTGTCACCCTGAGTAGAGTGCTGTGGCATCATAGCTCACAGCAACCTCAAACTCTTGGGCTCAAACAATCCTCTTGCCTCAGCCTCCCGAGTAACTGGGACTATAGGCGCCCACCGCGATACCTGGTTATTTTTTAGAGACAGGGTCTCGGTCTTAGGCTGGTCTTGAACTCCTGAGCTCAGGCAATCCACCCACCTTGGCCAGAGTGCCAGAGTGCTAGGATTACAGGTGTGAGCCACTTGTAATTAATAATGACGTATCACTCTAATAAAACAGTAAAGAGCGACCAGAAAGCACAAACCCAGATATCAGCAACTACATGGCAGAACCTCCCAGCTGTAATACTGAGTGAAAGAAGCAAGATGCAGATGATTTCATACAAAATTCTTAAGCAAGAAGGGGCAAGATCAAGGCAGTAGGGAGCCGCTCCTCCTCTTGCTCACTTGCTGTGTGACCTCAGAGAAGTCACTGATTCACCCTCCCCGTTTGTCTGGGCGCACCCAGACAAAATTCATTCTTATTATATACCTGGGGATATGTAAGTGATGTGCACTAGAGTGAGGACAGCAGTTGGCTCCCACCTGACCTGTCCCATCCCATCTGGGGGCCAGCCCCAAAATGAGACTGCAGACAAGCTCTTGATGAGGGCCTGGGCAAGAGGGTCACTGCAGCCCCGAGTGTCAAGAAAGGTGATGTGGCTTAGAGCCCTGGCTCTGTAGCAGACAGAGACTGTGTGGGCCATGGTTCACCGCAGATAGCCAAGGGCCCTGGAAAGTCCCTTCTCCTGTGTGAGCATCACCCTTCTCCTTGGTAGAATAGAGATGGCTGCACCCGTCTTCCAGGGTGGTGTGAGGATGGAATGAGCTCCCATCAGTCAAAATTCTAGCACCTGTGGGTGCTCAGTAGTACAGGGAACCCCCCACTCCTGGTAATGCAGGCTTCTCTTGGCCTGGCTGAGTTCCAGAAACCCAGCCAGCAGCTCTGCTGCTACCCCAGTACTCAGTAGCTACTCAGTGAATGTTTGTTGGATATGCTCAGGATAAAAGCTAAGAGAGCAGGCCCGGCCTGGTGGCTCACACCTGTAATCCTAGCACCCTGGGAGGCCCAGGCAGGTGGATTGCTTGTGCTCAGGAGTTTGAGACCAGCCTGAGCAAGAGCAAGACCCCGTCTCTACTGAAAACAGAACTAGCTGGATGGTGTGGCAGGTACCTGTAGTCCCAGGTACTCAGGAGGCTGAGGCAGGACGATTGCTTGAACCAAGGAGTTTGAGAATGCTTTAAGCTATGATGATGTCACAGCACTCTACCTAGGGCAGCAGAGTGAGACTTGGTCTCAAAAAAAAAAAAAAAAAAAAAGCCAGGAGAGCAAAGAGCCCCTTTGTAGGAGCCAACGAGTCAGCAGAGGAAGTTGTGCCTCTAGAAAATGGAAGGTGTTCTGGTTTTCACTCAGAACCTTTATAAGCCAAAGAAAAGAAATCAAACAGCAGCTCCCTGGGCCCCTCAGGATCTGAACCCCTTCCTCAGGCCTGAGGACCCAGGGGCTTGAGGAGTCTGACCTAGGCTCCTGGGTTGATGGCTTGTCCTGGCCTCGTCCTTGTCCTCGCTGTATTGTCACACCCCTGGACTTCCTACGTGCCTGGCTCTTTAAACACACCTCCTCCTCGAATCCTCACAACCCTGAAGGGAGTCTTAGCATCCCTATTTTACAGAAGCAGAAATGGAAAAACAGAGAGGCACAGGAAACTTCCCTACGTCACACAGCTCAGATTTGAACTTTGTAACTCTAGACCTGGTGCTTTACCTGCCTCATTGGGTGCTGACCTTGCCTGGGCCCACGTGGGCTATGGGGGAATTCACCTGGAGTAGCCCGATCACCCCCCATGGCTGCACCATGGCTTTCCTATGCCCCTTTCTCCATAAAAAGAATTAAAATATATATTTTATGATGTCATTGGTATGGAGACAAACATAATCTAAGCTGGCTCATGTTTATCTTTTTCTTAGGATTTTAAAAGAAATTAAGACATTTTGGAGGCCTCTAAAGGTATCGTGGTCCATCGGGCACCAGCTTAGGATGGGAGACTCTTTCTGTGCTGGGCTCAGTGCCTGAGTGTCCTGTCATTCCTTCAGGTGCATTTCATGCAGGGGTATCACTCCCACCTCCTGGCCAACAAGGAGGCTCTGCGCCGTGCAGGGACTTTGCAGGGCTGGGCACCCAGGTGTCATCTCCTGGACTCATGCCCTGGGCTCTCTGTCTGGGTCATGCAGCCTCCAAATGCCAGCTACATGCACCTTCAAGGGACAAAATTCTTCTGGGGGACAAGGATTCGATGTGAGGAATAGGAGGCAAGCACTCAACCCTTAGAGGGGCCTCCCTAGCTGGTCAAGAGGAGATTAGCAGGGACAGTGAGACCTCCCAGCTAATGACAATACCAGGGGCCTCCCTAGGCTTTCTGTCGCCTTTCTGGAAATTTGTGACTACTCTGCTGGGGAGAAAGGCTCTCAACTCTAAACCTGTCCCCAAAGCAAGGGAGCTGCCAAGATAGGTAGTGAGTTCTTTGTCATGGGATATTTGTTCACCAGGATTCCTGTGGATTGGAGGTTCCCAACATTGGCTGCATATAAAAATTACCTGGGAAGGTTTTGTAAACCCAGATGCTCAGGCCCCACCCCAGGCCAATTAAATCAAAATACAGAAGGTGGGTCCCAGGCCCCAGAAGTCTATTTATTTATTTATTTTTATTTTTTTGAGACAGAGCCTCAAGCTGTCACCCTAGGTAGAGTGGTGTGGCATCACAGCTCACAGCAACCTCCAACTCCTGGGCTTAAGTGATTCTCTTGCCTCAGCCTCCCATGTAGCTGGGACCACAGGCGCCCACTCCAACGCCCAGCTATTATTTTGGTTGCAGCCATCATTGTTGTTTGGCAGACCCAGGCTGGATTTGAATCTGCCAGCTCAGGTGTATGTGGCTGGTGCCTTAGCCGCTTGAGCCACAGGCACCGAGCCACCAGAAGTCTATTTAATGCCGTAAAGGGAATTCATGAACTGGACTGGTACCCTGTCTGGGTGGGGGATCTGCTGTTTGCAGGTGGTTGGGGTTGGCATCTGCTGTTCATCATCAGACATCAGAGCCAAGTGTTGGTCCCTGTCTGGGGTCCACTGGTCACCATGGGTCGTCTCCTGTGGCCATACCCCGTCCTCCCTAGCTGGTCTGCCTTTCTGGGGGCTTGCTAGTATGTCTCCTCCTTCCTTCCCCTCCCCTTCCCTCTGCCTTTGTCTCTCTGAACCAGACTCTATCTCTCCTCTGAGATCTGCAAAACTGGGTTGTGTGTGAACACTGTGTCTTCCTGCTGAGCCTGGAACCTGCAGTGGCCAAAACACCAGGAGAAAGGGGAGGTGTCCTACAGAAATGCTGGCTGCCACTTACAGTGAGGATGCCAGCACCAGATTCCTTCTTGGGGCTTTTGGCTCTGAACTCTCTTAGGTCGTGTGTGCGTGTACGTGCATACTCGAGTTGCGAGCTTGTATGCACACATGGGAAGTGCTAGTCTGATCACATGTGAGTGCTTGTGTATTGTTGGCTGTGTAGCAGTGTGAATGTGTGTGTGTCACCAATCATCTGGAAGGTGGGATTATGCGTGCACCCAGGGCTACAGCAGCAGCGTGTAGAAATGAATGAACAAACAGATGAATGAGTAAATGAGCAGGTACCTACAGAAGAAATAAATAATTTCAAGCTGTAACCAGGAGCATTCAGAAAGAAACGACTTTAATTTCAGCACCAACATGTTTTCTTTTAAATTCCTTGTGGGATGCAAGGCCACTCTATAAGCTTTTCCATACATAGGGCCTCTTAAAAGTCATAATGTGTAGCTGATGTGTTGGGGCCTGTAGTCCCAGCTACTTGGGAGACTGATGGAGGAGGATTTCTTGGGCCCACGAGTTTGAGGTTGCTGTGAGTTATGAATGGGCCCCATGGTGACAGAGTGACAGAGTGAGACTCCATTCCAAAAAAAAAAAAAAAAAAAAAGCCATAATGTGACCTTGGCACACACTGGGACTGGGATTATTGGGACTGGGAAGATTTGGGACTACAGCTTCTCTGCCTGGAGGGAGTCCTACTTTCCCTTCTCCACCTGGTCCCAGCCTTCACTTGCCCCCCTTTAGGAGGCACCCCAATGTTTCCTCCTCCAAATTGTCCCTTGACTGCCTAAGTTTCTATGTTTCCTAATTCCCAGTCTTTCTCTGAAAGGTAACAGCTTTCATGCTGACGTTAGAATTTTCTCCTTAATTTTGACTTGTCTGTCTCTGTAGACAGAAGGCTCTTTGAACCAGAACTGAATCTTTCATCTCCCTAAGTCTTTCACCTGGCAGTGTCCTCCCCTCCAGGGCTTAATGAGTGGTGCTTCCCTGGGAAGTCTTCAAGGGGCTCCAAGTGTGTTGCCCTAATCTAGGATATAGGCATCAGACACACAGACCCTTGATAGACCCTTTAGCAAACTTGTGGCAGTTTTCAAGCCTTGGAGACACTTGGCACCACCGTGCGGCCCCAGGGTAGCTCTGGCTAGCTGGCTGTCCTCAGAGTTGGTGAGGGACTTTTTTGTGGGCAGGCATTTGGGCAGGTGTGCAGGCCACCAGGCCAATCCAGGTGGCTTCAGTTCGAGCCAGGCCTTGTTTGTTCCAAACACTGCCTTCTTCAGGCTACCAGCATCCTGACCTCTTTGAGGCTCTGGGTGGCATTGTTCAACATATCAATCAGACAGAGCCTAATAAAAACGGATGGCACCCTCAACTTGGGTAATTTAAGGAGAGTTGAATAAAGAACTAGTTGCAACATGTGGGCAAGGTCTAGAGAACCCCCAAGGGGAGGAGCAGCACCCAGGGACTAACCATGGCACGGGGCAGGTATCTGTCCCTGTCCTGAAAGGGTGAAGGGAGGGAGTCGCTACCCACACAGAGAGCAAAGCGGGAGGGCTGCTGCCAGTTCCTGGGGTTCCCAGGAGAGGAAAGAGTCCCCAACCTTATTTTCCCTTGAGTTCCTCTGTAGCTGCCCACTCCAGCTAGCCCAGTGGGATGTTGGAGAGCAGGGCTGGAGGAGTCTGCAGAGAGCAATAGGCCAGGGAAAGTGGTCTCAGGGGCTCACAGGAAAGATCGTGAGGGCCAACTCTTTCCCCAAGTCAAGCTGAAGCTAAGCACTGCCTTCCCTGGGGTCGTCTAAAGAAGACTGCAGGCATGTCTCCATGCCAAGGGCCAGGGAAGTGGCCAGGTGGTGGCCTTGTCCTGGGGAAGGTATATATCACCCAGAGGTCTACTCCTGTGCACATGGGTCTTCTGTAGCCTGTGTCACACCTCAGAGTGTGCGCAGGAAAGATTGTTCAGTGCAGTGGCCTCCTTGAGAGGAGAGCAAACAGCCACCATCACTTCTGAGCAGGAGCCAGGCAGAGGGAGGTGCCCAGAGCTAGGGCAGGCATGCCTCCTGGCACCTGCACACAGTCTTTTCTGTGTCCCCAGAGCTGCAGGTAAGAGGGACTTCAGGAGGGGGAGGGTAGACACTGGTGGTCTCAGGCGGGCGGGGGGCAGGCATCCCCTTCTTCCTGTCAAGCAGTTATGGTGCCTCCTAGCCACCCCTGCAGGGGCGCCTTCTTACCCAGAAGGATACTACTCACTGCTGGATAGAGATAGGACCTTGACATCTCAGGCCCATCCCATCCACTTGGCCAAGAGGGATGTGTGACTCGCCCAGAGTCACCTGGCCAGCAGAGGTACAGCTGCTATGGGAAGGTGTCCTTCCCCTGACCTGGACGTACCCCAGCACCCCTCCCCCACACCATTCCTGGTATTTTGGCTCTCCCTGCCCACATTGGTGTCCAGCCAGAATGTGGCCAGAAGGCAAGAGCAGGTGCCATCTATGAATCAAAAGTGCCTGGACACTAGAAATTTCCAGTGTTTACGTTTAGCATGGTCTCAGAAGGCCCCCATTAAAATGAACCCTTTTCTATGTCAAGGCTCAGTAAACTTTTTCTGAAAAGGGCCAGATAGTAACTGTGATTAGGCTTTGCAGCCCAGACAAATAGAGGCTGTCACAATTTTTTTGGTTTGGATTTGACATACCTTGTCCACCCCTGGCCTAGGAAGTAGACTGCCCTTTGCTTGCCCCAAATCTCCATTTCTGTGGCTTTTGGTGAAACAAGTCTCCCTGTAGGGAACTACCCTTAACCCAGTTCAGGTATGCAGAGTGTGTAGAGCTGACCTTCAGGTGTGCATTTGACCTAGCTAATCAGTGTGCTCTGATCTCCTTCCTACCCTCACCTGCTAATTAATACAGGAATGGACACTACTCACTGCTAGATAGAGAGAATGGTCCAATGGGTGCCAGTGAGAGGAAGGGCCTTTGCTTAATGCTTGGAGGAAGAGGTAGTCTTTCTCTGAAGCTATAAGGTTTGGAACTAGTGTAGTCATGTAGCATCTTGAAGGAGAATCCTGGAATTTCCAGGAGCTCAATGTGAAAGACAGAGAGAAAAATAGAAGACATCTTATATATGATGACATCATTTGAGCCCCTGGATCAAGTCTCACCTGAAGCCTAATGATCTTTGAACTTTTCAGTGATGTGAGTCAATAAATTCCCTTTATAGTTTAAGCTATCTGACCTGGTTTTTCCATTTCTAACCCCCTAACCAATTTATCATCCTTATATTCTCTTGGGGCTGATGCAGACCAGTCCTCTTCTATGAAGAGAGGCTTCTGCAGGTTTAAGATACTTTGAGTTGCTCCCTTGATCAGCCTTAAAGCCTCAAAAACACCCTGCTTCCCAGGGTAGCCTACGTGAGGACTCCTTCTGGGCCTTTGGACCCTGAAGCTCCTTTGCTTCCAACCAGGACTGAGATTTGCCATAAGAGATGCGAAGCTGGGATTCTCCAGCCTGTGAATTCTAAAATGTTCTGTAACGGAAACATCTGGGCCCTCCACTGGCCCCAGGGTGCACACCACTAAGACTGCCATAAGTCACGACAGCATGTCGAGGGTTTTATTGCAGTTATGAATTATGGATATGGCCTGGGCTGTGCACTTTTCATTATTTTTTTCCTGCTGCAATTAAGCCACAAATCATACTTGTGAAATGGGATGGTGACCGAATTAGTCGGGATTCGTTCATAATAGGCTGACCCTGGAAAAGTCATCCAGGAGAGGTCAGATGTTTGCCATGTCCCAAGAGCATGGCTTGGGAGACAAACAGTGTCTCCTCGCCCAGGTTTCTCGGCTAAAGGACTTTGTGCCTCTGAGAGGTTCATGCTGCCTAGCCACACAGTTAACTCACTCAGTGCCTTCGTTCAGGCTCAGGAAATAAAGTGGGGCGACCTTATAGAGACTGGATGAGGACAGAGGCTGATTTGTTTGTGCTTCTTTGATTGACAGCCATCAGTTTCCTGTAAGTAAGTAGGGCTGAGGAAGGAATGAAACCATCCCTGAGTTCTGAAGCTCTGTAATAAGAGGATTTTTATCCTTCTGGATACCCTTTTCAAATTTTTTTTTTTGAGATAGAGTCTTAAGCTGTCACCCTGGATAGAGTGCCATGGTGTCATAGCTCACAGCAACCTCAAACTCTTGGGCTTAAGCGATTTTCTTGCTTCAGCCTCACAAGTAGCTGGGACTACAGGCTCTCGCCACAACACCTGCATGTTTTTCTGGTTGTAGTTATCATTGTTGTTTGGCAGGCCGAGCTGGATTCGAACCACTAGCTCCGGTGTATGTGGCTGGCACCCTAGCCGCTAAGCTATAGGCGCTGAGCCTTAAATTAATTTTTTTTTTTTAAAGTATAATATACATGTAGAAAAAGTACACAGCTTATTGCATTTTTAGTCTGCATAAGTGCCACCCAGATCAATGTTAGGATTTATCACTAGCCGAAAGGAGACAGGCTTTTGGCCCTCTAGGAGCTCACAGTCATAAAAGGATGTGTAAATAACTCACAATACTGCTAAACCAAACGAAGCCAGGGCACGAGGTCCCATCGGGCAGGACACACCCTGTGGTGTCATCTACTGCTGCACATCCAGACTTGGCTCTTGCCTCCTGAGACATGGCTGAACATCCTGGCTCCCTGGAAGCTGGGGACCGGTGCTGGCCAAGTGGTGTGAGCAGATGTGACTTCTGGGTCAAAGATTTAATTACTGGTCCTAGACTCTCCAAAGCTTTATTTCCCCCTGCAAGGGTAGCCAGCAACATTTGGGATAGGGGCCACAAAGATGGAAAAATGTGGAGCAGAGCCCTTGGCTGACCTCAGAGGACAGATGAATGAGCGGTTTTCTCATAAGCTGCTGAGATTTTAGGTAGGGTTGGCCATTAGTGCAACAGATTGAAAAGGTTCTGCTCAGCCTCAGGAAGGTGTTCGAAGGTAACTATGATACTAATGGGTAACCAAGGCTGGCGATTGAAAATGAGTGACTCATATCATTGAGTAATTGCTGACATCAGTAAGATACATGGTGGCTGGTGTCTCGACCTTCCAGGAACCCAGATAAACCATGGTGACATTCTCTTCCATGTGTCATCCCATCCTTCCCCAGTCCCACGGTGAAGGCAGTGAACTTTCCCTGTGCTGTCCTGTGAATATGCTTCTTCACGTCCATTCTTCATTCCTACAGCCACTCCCTGGGCTAGGACTTGATGAGGACTAACCCGGACGTTACAGCATGGAGGCCTCCACCTTGCCCTGCCACCTGTCCTCAATTCCCTCTCCACATCACAATCAGAGTCATCGTCCCAATCCCGAACCTGACAGTGGCTGCCCCTCTCCGCTTCCCACTTAAACCCCCCCCCCATGGGTCTGTTGCAACAGAGCTTTTGAGGAAAGCAGCACATGAGTACAGTGTGCATATCCTGGCTCTAAAGCCCACAGTCTGTGTTTCATCTCAGTTCTGCCATTTGCCACCTGTGTTTCACTGGGAAAGTTACTCAACCTCTCTGTGCCTCATTTACTTCATTATAAAAGTGAGGATAATCGTAATAACATTGGATAACAAAAATCCCTACCTCATAGGTCATGGTGAATTGTTAAATGAGCCAATCAGTTAAATTGCTTAAAGAGTGTATTTCAGTTATCCATTGCTGCAATTATAAAGCACCCCGAAACTTAGTAGCTTAAAGCAATGACTGTTATTTTATGACTATCCCTTACATTGCTGGGGATTGAGTGGGATCAGCTGGGCGGTTCTCGTTTGGGGTCTCTCCTCTGGTTTTAGTCAAGCGCTGGCTGGAGTTAGAATCAGCTGTAAACTTCCTCCTTTATCTGTCTGGCAGATGATGCTGGCTGTGGGCTGGGGTTGCAGCTGGGTCTATAACTCCTTCCTTAGCCAGGACTTCCTTCCAGCATGGCAGCTGGGCTCTAGGATTGAGAAGCTGGGGAGAACCAGGTGGAAGCTGTATTGGTTTTTAGTAACTAGCTTTAGGAGCCACACAAGTGGGACAGTCACAGGCCTATTCAGATTTAAGGGGATTGTGACTAGAACCTGCCTTGTGATGGAAGGGCTGTCAGGGTCCCATTGTAAAAAGAGCCTGCTAGATGGAAGATTCTGTTGTGGCCATGTTGGGGCGTACTACCTGTCACACAGTACCTGACAAGCAGCAAGTGCCTAACTAACATTAGGGGCTATTACAATTGTTATTCTCCATGACTACAGTCTGCATGTGAAACCTCAGCAGTGTATGAAAGAGATTTTAAAAAAAATCAGACCATCTGGGTGGTGGTGGGGGTGGGAGGAGGTGGTGCTGTAGCCCCTACATCAGCCCCGCGGAAGCTGCATGAAATTGTAAGTCCTCTGTGGTGTCCAGGGAAGCCACTGGGCTCCATGGGCAAGTCTGGACTCCTAATGTGGCTTAAAGATTTGGGTTTCTGCTTGCATCTCTGGTTTTAGTTCTTGTTAGGTCCAGGAACTGTACCAATCAGAATTCTTGATTACAAGCAATAAAATCCACTCTGGTTGGTTTAAAGAGAAAAGGTGATCATAAAAGGATTTAAGTAGCTCTCAGAGCCTTCAGGAGAGTCAGGGATGGAGGTTTGGAGTCTCTTGGGCAGCAACGATGGCCACTACTCCCAGTGGACGATCAGTGCCCCTTTGCTGAACAGAGAGAAGCTGGTGCTGACAGTGCTGGTGACTGTATTGCCCTGGAATCGCTTTTACCTCTCTGGGATGGAGTCTGCAAGGTGGATCTACAAGTCAGTGTACTTACTGGCTCCAAAATGCATTCTCCTATGACTGTGTCTGATCACTAGATTCACGGTCTCCTTGTGGTGCCCTCTCTGCAAGAGAAGTGGGGAAAGAGAATTACAGGCTTCCAGCTTGGGAAAGCCAGCATTCATTCCTGAGAGGGAAATTCTGGAATCCAGGCACAGTGGGCAAAGGTTCCGCCAACTCAGGCGAGGAGCACCACACAGACGCCCTCCATGTCCACACTGCCCTTTTTCAGTGTGGTGACATTCTTTCTGGCTCTCCACTGGCCTGGCTCCCTGTCATGGCTCCTTCCTGTCCTTGTTTCCTGATAATCTCTGATCCTTTTCCTCCTTAAGGCTCTTCCTGCTCCCTCCTCCTGCCTCTCCTGTGTTTGTGCCCTGAAGTACCTGAGCAGACCTCTGTCTGGGCATCCCCAGGAGCCAACTGCTCTTACTTGTTATCTCACACCTGTCACTCCTGCTGGCAGAACCTCTGGGGCAGGCTATGTCTTCTCTCCTGTCAGTGAGTCACTCTCACCAGGGTTTCTGTGCATGTGTGTGGAAGAATGGAGGACAAGGTCTATGCCAGAGTCTCGTACTCCCCACCTCAGATGCTGGGGGATCTGGAAACCCTTAGTCAGTCTGAGGTCTGAGCGAGCCCACATCTGCAATACTGATTTTCTTTCTACTCCCCACAGAAGACAATATTCTATGAAGTCTTTCTACCTAGAATAGTATGTGGGGCTAAAACCAAAGAAAAATGACCCAGAAGAAAGGAGAGCAGTCCCCTAGCTCAATAATGGCCTTTCTGTTGAGGGGAGAGCCTTATTTTCTAGCTAAACACATTTTCCTACCAAAGACTCAGGGAGTAGGTAACAGGCTCAGGCTCATCTGGTTTCCTCCTGATTCAGTCTGACCCCTCGAAGAGAAAGGCCATGCTGTTGGCAGGGACTAGGAGCTAATCTGGCACTAAATGAGTAATTAAAAGTGAGGCCTTGGATGTTTGCATAACGAGCCGAGAGTACTTTCCACTGACCTGTCATGAAATTTCTCTAATCAACATTGTCTTCACATTTAATGGCAAATGACAGTGTTTATATAAAGGAAAGGAGAAAAAGAAGGCACATGGACCCCCCGTCCCCCTTCTGTCTCCCCTTCTTTCCTCTCTTAGTTTCCATCTCCTTTAGCCACTGCTTCTGGGAGTGGCTGGGGCAGGCCAGAATTTGAGTCTATAGCGGCAAATATTCATGGGCTCCAAAGGCCCAGCGTCCCTGCAAGGGAGGGTCAGAGAGTCAGAGAAAAAAGGGTGTGTGTCCGTGTGTGTGTGTATACACATAGAAATAATTTATCCCATAATTACTCAACTGATACTTGCCTGCATACACATTTCAAAAGGTGTGCCCCATACAAACCATCTAGAGCAGTGGTTCTCAACCTGTGGGTCGTGACCCCTTTATAACAATGAAAATACATCCCGCATATCAGATGCACATTACGATTCATAACAGTAGCAAAAGTACAGTTATGAAGTAGCAATGAAAATAATTTTATGGTTGGGGGTCACCACAACATGTATTAAAAGGTCGTGGCTTAGGAAGGTTGAGAACCACTGATCTAGAGTAACAAAAGCTGTAGATGCTGTTCAGTGCTCCTACCCCACAGGCCACGACTCCTCTCCCCTCTCCCAAGGACCAGCATTGTGTTAGTGGTTATTCGCAAGACTTCTCTCTGCTGCTTTATGATCTTCTACACGGCCAGGTGCACTGTGAGCTGGCAGGATTCTTGGGGGTTCCATCCTGAAGCATCTGGATTCTCCCTCCTCTTGCCCCATCACCCCAAAGAAGGGCTACCTATTTCTCCGTCCTTGAATGCTGTCCCACCTCGTCACTTGTGGATGATAGAAAGTCCTCTGTTTACTCTTAGTTCAGAAATATATTGTGTATGGCATATGTATGACAGAAGGTTGGTGATGGGGTGAAAAATAAGTAGATGCTGAGGTTCAATAACTGTGTTATTATTTAAAGGGGATTTTGTTGATTTTAAAATACCAAACAGATTTTTTTTAACTTCAACAGCCAACTTCAAAATATGTTACATATTTCTACATGAGCTAAATGTTGTTGGGATGACTCATCAATAAAGGAAATACTAATGAACTATAACAGCATAATAACGAAGATACTGAATTCAGGCCAGGGATAAACCCATCCCTGTGCCATCCCCTGCTGGAGCTGGGAGCAGCGGTGGGTGTGGGTGGCTTCTCCCCCCGCGTCTGTCTCCCAGCGCCTCACCTGTGCTCACCAGTTGGCTTTCCTTCCCTCTGCTACAGGGTAGAAGGGAAGGGAGCATGCAGAGGTGAGGTGCAGAAAGGTGCTACCTAACCAGGCGAGCCTGGCCCTGTTCACTGTGTACCCTTCACACTAGGACCCTCCAGGCTCAACTGTCCTCTTGTTTCAGGATGCCTGTCTCACCTTTACCTTCAGCCTTTGGGTTCTGTCAGCGACTGTCCTGGGTTGTCTTGAGGCATTTGGCTGCTCCAGGTGCCTCTAGGTAAAGTCCTTTCCAAGGTGACCCCAAGCCAGCTCCTCCTCCTGGAGCTGAGTTTGGAGGGCACAACCTCACACTCCCGCCTGCCTCAGGGCAAGGACCTTTGGGTCTCCACCTGTCCCTTCTTACTCGCCAGCACCCCCATCTCTCCCACTATAGGCTGATAGCCCTCTCTTGCCTTCGGGATCTCCCTGGTATGGGCTGATACTACCTGGCCTCTGTGTGCACAGATGCCAAGACACAACTCTCTCAGAGTCACCCAAGGCTCCCTGCCAGGACTTGAGATAAGGGGAAGGATGGTCCCTCCATGGGGGGAAGAAATACCCCAGTAGTCCAACAGCTGTCCCTAAGGAATCCCCCTTTCTCTAGCTCTTCAACTCAATCAGCTGTTTGGCTGACAGGCACTGAACAGGTTTTCTTCCACTGTCTTTGCCAATCCTGAGTAAGTACCCCAGCATCTCACTTTGAAGTATGGGGAGATTTGGCACCTGTTTTGCACTTGGTCTGGGGGTGGGGGTGGGGTCAGTGGAAACTTGACAGAACCACACATTTTAGCATCTTGTGGGCAGAGGTTAGGGGCAACCTGGCCTAGGACTATCACCACACTTGCCAATAGCAAAGTGATCTCATACATCTCACTTGGTACTTCTCATCAATTTATGGGGCATCTGGGGACAGTTAATTTTATCCCCATTTTACAGATGATGATACTGTTTATTCAGTATCACCAGGCAGCATCATGGTTTGACTTGGACTCTGGTCTCCTAACTCCATGTGCCCATTAATGAACATTCGTTCAGGGCTCACTAACTTCATTTTCTTCCACAGGCGTTTCCAGGGGATCTAGGATGGGACGCTTGGCATGAATAATTATTGATAACACTCAGCACCTTTTCTGAACTCTACTAGCTGTAGGCTCCCCTTATCCCTTGCTCCTTGGGAGTGACACAAAAATATTAATAAATTAATATACACTAAATTGTAGAGACATTACGCATTTGCATTTCAGAGGTAAACTTCAGTGGGGTGGCACTTAATCCAAAGGCACTGGGGAGCTCGGAGGAGCTGCAAAGACTCAGGCTTTATCCTTTTTTTTTTCTTTCTTTTTTTTTTTTTTTGCATTTTTTGGCTAGGGCTGGGTTTGAACCTGCCACCTCCGATATATGGGGCCGGTGCCCTACTCCTTGAGCCACAGGGGCCACCCCCAGGCTTTATCCTTGAGGAGGACATTGTGTGATGGATTCCCCCAAATCCTGCAGGGCAGGGAACCTGATCACAGTTTTATGGGTGAGAAGAATAAGATACAGAGATGTTAAATATTGAAGTCCTTTGATTTCAATTACACATTGAGGTGCAACAGTAAATAGGTGTCAGAGCTGGGCATGGAGCTGGCTTTATCTGCCTCCCATCCAGGGACCTTGGAGCCCAGAAATGACTGCGGGGTGGCCGAGCCCACAGCAAACCTTCCTGTCCTAATTTACATTGTGTCTTGGAGACACATTTGAGTAGAAGAGAGAGCTGAGAACTGCATTGTCCTGGCGGGATGGTGTAGCCTCAGCTGGGGGTGTGAGAAACGACAATGCCGGGATTCAGTGGTGTCTCACCGGGGGACAGCCCAGACCCCTGCCCTGGCCTCCACAAGAAGACAATCTGGAGATGGTTCCTGCATGACAGTGGCTACCCTCAGCCGGCCGCGGGCTCTTTTCACATGTTTTATCTGGCCACAGGACGCACACATGAAAACATTCTCCAGCCTTCCCTGCAGCTGGGTCTGACCAATGTGCTCTTTATTTCCCCCTCTGTATTCCTTTTAAAAAATCTTGCATTGCTTTTCAAATTTAGATTTCCCTACACTTGAGGATCAGCGTGTCTGGGGATCTGACATTTCTGGTGACTTAAGATTTTAAGAAACAAATCTCTGACAGTGACCAGCTCTTGGCACTGGAGGAGCTTTCCAAGGTAATCCCACCTGGGTAAGGCCTGGCCTCCAAAGCTTTTGCCCATGTTGTCCTGTCTCCGCCTGTACCCACTACACTCCCTGCGCACCAGATTGTTCTTATCAGAAGGTGAGTCCTGAAGCTGGACTCACACTCACACTAATGCAGTCTCAGGCTGGCAGAACCCTCCCCACTGAGGTAGCCAGGCTTCCTCTCCACCCTTCCCCCATCGTTCCCTCTGCCTGCTCTTCCCAACCTCCTGTGTGTTACTTCCCAGACTCCAGCATAACACATGGGCTCTCTACTCTTTATTCACTCTGGGTATCCCCAGGGCACCCTCTGGGGCATCCCCACGACTCTCCACTGCCTGCTGTGGTTTTTCTACAATGCCCGTTTCTATCTGATGCACCATCACATTTTTGTTTGTTGCCTACTTTCTCCCATAAGCATGCAAACATCCCAATCACAAAGGTATATATTTGCCGGCTTTGCTCACTGTGGTCTCCCCAGCTCCCAGAACATTGCTGGTGTGCAGGAGGAATTCAATAAAAAGCAAGGAGTGAAGGAGAATGCCCTGCCAAGCCCCATAGATTTTCAGCCTTCTTGTGTCATCAGCCTCAGCAGCCCCAGAGTTGAACCTCCCCACATTCGTCCCCCACCTGATGTTTGGATATCTGCCTCTTCCCTGTTGGAAACAGGCTCTTTCTAGACCCGAGGTTTTCATATTTGTAGATTTTTAAAATGTCAGACGTTCAAAAGTTGATGGTTTAGTTTTTTGCTTATATTTATTTGTTACGCTTTCTCAGGTAATGTGACCGCAAGAATGTGACATCCTTCTCTGATTTTTTTCTCTGTAATTATGGAACTTTCATCACCAGACCTGAACTCCCTTAAGTGTCGGGTCATCACTTCCAACTGCTAATAGCACATCTCCACCTACACAGGTGGACGGCGACATCTGCATGGGATTCTGGTTGAAACCAGGTGAACGGGAAGCTGTGTTGGGCTGCTCATTCCCCTCCATCCTGCCTGGAAGTTTTCCCTATAATACTGGGGCTCAGAGCTGGAACAATAACGTTGTGTACCAGTTCCCAAGATCAAATCCAGTTAAATTAGAAACCTAAATGTAAAGGCATGTGTAACCGGCTCTATAACCAAAAATTAATAGGTCTCAAGTGTCTTAGTTCCCTCATATTTCAAATGATTTTTCAGTGTTCACATTAGAACTGAAGCAGGCAGCTAAGTGGCTTTGAATTGAAAGGAGCACAATAGTGAGTGTTATCTCAGCACCAGTAGCCCAGTGGTTGTAGTGTTAGAGAAAGCAGAGAAAAGACAGAGAGGTCTCAGTAAGAATCGCTGAGCAGATCACACCCCTGTCTCTCTGGGCAACCAGAGGAGGCCGGGCATCTTCTCAGGTGGCAACCACTGGCAGAACAAATCTGGGACAGAAACACGGGCCCGTGTGTAAAGGATTTGCCTGAGGTGGTACTGGCCTGGGTGGAACATGGGGACTAGAAAACACATGCGCAGTGTGGGCAGACTCCCAGGGTGGGGCTGACCCAGAGGACCGCTTTACTGAGCCTAAGACGCACCCAGCCCTCAGGGAATCATCAGCCTATAGACAAAGGAGGGCAGGAGGCTAGAACTGACAGCTAACCAAATACAAACCTGCAGCAGCAAAGACAGGGCCTGAGGTGCAGGTTCTGGGAACTCAAAACAGCTTCTCTTCTGCAGGGGAATTTAGCTGGGACAGAAACAAATTCCGCAAAGTTGTTCTGTTCGGTCAATAACATCAATCAGGGGCAGGGCTGGAACGGAGTGAATAGCCCAGCCTCCATCAAGTGCCCAAGGTTGTCAGGCCTCACCTCCCCCTGCCGGATAGTGGCAGAGAGCTGTGGCCTGGCTTAGGAGACATAGATTTCCTTGTGATTCAGGCAGGTGCAAATCCCTGGAGTATCTGCTCATTGGAGGCAACTGGGTCGCAGCCCTGCGGGGTTATCAATGACTGGATGTGACAGAGGTGCAAGGTGGGGAAGGAGGCATCAACCTTCCCAGACTAATCTATTTGCTGTGTGGGTCCTCCTGACCTCACAGAGCACCAGAGCAAGTCATATTTGAGTTCTCAGCAGACCCCTGCGATCTAGTTGCCAGAGACCTTTTAAACTCTCCCACCTGAGACAGGTGCTGACTGACAAATTGATTTGGACCTTTTGAACTGAGCCAATCGCCCAAGGACTATCCAAGTGGTGCCCTGGATGTGTGGTTGTAGGATGGTTTCATTTTCCTTTGCCAAGTATTGCCTCTGGGGGGTGGGGTGACTTAATTGCTGATATTTCTCCACAGCTGAGACTTCAACCCAGAGTAACTATTTCACTAGGGTCGGACAGAGACCAGCTGAAAATAAGACAGAGCCACTTAGCCCCACCACACCAGGCAGGTCCCCAGTTTCTCAGCCTGTAGCACTGTATGGGTCCTTAGCAAAGCTCCAGGGGAAAAGCTACAGACACCAGTCCCAGATTTTGGGCAAAGAGCTGGGTAATCACTACTCCTGGAGCCCTGAACCCTACTTTTCTTTATCCAATCATTTAGTAAAATGGTGTAAAATAACCATGGGGTGGAATCAGCAGGAAAACTCTGGTAACATGAATAACCAGAGTAGATTAACCCCCCCTCCCCGAGGAAAGATATGGCAGATGTAACTAAGATCCCATTCGTAAACAGATGGCTGAGATGTCAGAAATCAAATTCAGAATTTGGATTGCAAACAAGATTAATAGAATGCACGAAAAGTTGGAATTAGAAATTTGAGGAGCAATTCAACAGTTGGAATTAGAAATTCGAGGAGCAATTCAAAAGTTGTCTCAAGAACTCAATGAATTTAAAGGCAAAACCACCAAAGATTTTGATGCACTGAAGCAAGAATTTGCAGCCCTCAAAGATCTGAAAAATACAGTAGAATCCCTCAGTAACAGAGTGGAGCAAGCAGAAGAAAGGATTTCTGACATTGAAGACAAAGCTTTTGAACACTCCCAAAC
>CAUYPK010044897.1:0-11308 GCA_963574355.1 Loris lydekkerianus
GAGAGCTCAGCCCTGAAAGGACTCATGTCCTGAGAGGAGAGCTCAGCCCTGAAAGGACTCATGTCCTGAGAGGAGAGCTCAGCCCTGAAAGGACTCATGTCCTGAGAGGAGAGCTCAGCCCTGGAGGAGAACCGGGTTGAGTCTCCGTCCTCTTCTCTCTCTGGGGTTGGTGCAGTTGTCATTTCCTTCCTCTGCGGAGCAGTGCTCTTCTCACTCTGTGCCTCAGTGGTGGGAGCTCTAGTTGTTCCCTCGCCATTGTCATCTCAGGCACATGCGACAATGACTTTAGGGGACAGTGTCATTGCCCCCCCTACCATGTCCTCCCAGCTTTTCCGGAACCTGGTGTAGGTGCCAAAGCTTGATAGTACAGGCGAGAAAACTGAGCCTTGCTGATTAAATGACGATCTTAAGGAGAAAATAATTACCAACGATGCTCTGGAGACTAGGCTCCTAAATGTTTTGAATGTTAATCCTTGCCCTTTGTGCTGTCCAGTTTCAGAATCTGGAAACATAATGATACACTATGCAGATTTGAGACTGTTACACTGCACCACAGGCACTTTCTCTCTGCGTGTATTCTCTCTCTCTGCGTATATTCCCTCTCTCTCTCTAGCAGTTTTTCTTGAATGTATTTAGTGTCACCTTAAAATCCTGGTCTTTGTCATTTTAATTTCTTTGGGAATACTTCATTTATTTATCCTTTAACTTTTAAAACATGTAGACTCTCTTTTCTTAAAGAATTACAGGCTGAGGTCAGAAAATTCCTGAGTGCTATGGAAAGAGTGATGTGTTGAGGAATATGAGAAAGACAGTGTCCTACTGTATGTTGTGATGCATGAATCATATAGGAAGGCACAGATACAGTCGGATGCCATGGGAGCTCCGAGAAGAGACAGTATAACTTGTCTTGGAGGTGTAATGTGACCCAAGAGATTCAGGGACACTTCCGATAGTGTGGTTACTATCTAATATTGTAGGTACAACAATTAGAGTAACAACAAAGGTTTGAGGCTAGGCATTTATCAGGAAAAAGAATAAAGAAGAATAAAAGAATACAGAAGAATAAAAAATACACACTTGGTGCAAATATGATAATAGGATGGATTTCACTGGAGATAAGAATTTGGAGTATGGAGGGGCAGGAGCAAAAGGTGTGACGATGGTAGTGAAAATATGCAAGCAGTTTTGTACAGGGAGAGTTTCAATTTTGTTCTATAAATCAGGGAGAACCAATTAATTTTTTAGAAGGATAAAATAGCTACACTTTATTGCTTATTTATTTTATGGAATCTTAGGACACTGTGAAGAATTGACTTGGGATGAGGTGGAACAGGTACAGGCAATTCATAGGCCACTTACATGCTGTTTCTGTAGTTCAGATAGACTGAAAGCTTTTACTAGCATAGTGGGAGCAGTCACTCAGCAAATGGTTTTTATGTCAAATTAGCTCCCAGAATGACTCCAGGTGTGTATGTCTTGGACAACACACTTAGAAGTGTGTTGCTTCTATTATTCTGCCCTTTTTTTTTGAGACAGAGGCTCACTACATCACCCTGGGTAGAGTGCCATGGCATCACAGTTCACAGCAACCTCAAACTCTTGGGTTTAAGCCATTCTCTTGCCTCAGCCTCCCAAGTAGCTGGGCCTACAGGTGCCCACGACAACGCCCAGCTGCTTTTTGTTGCAGTTGTCATTGTTGTTTGTCAGGCCTGGGCTGGATTCGAACCCGCCAGCTCCCATGTATGTGGCTGGCACACTACTCACTGAACTACAGACACTGAGCTGGTTTTCTGTTTTCTAAGATGAAATTAATAAAAGTTGAGAGAATTCAATGAGATAAAATATCTAAAGTAGTCAGCATAGTATTTGGCACACACTGAAAACCTCTACTTCTAGGATATAGACTTAGGAAAGTATATTAAGTGTGGGACTTGGAAACCCAGTGTCTATTTCTAGTACTATTACTTATTTCACTTACTAGTTTCATGGTGAGGTGGAGGCTAATTTAAGAGACATGTCAGATGAAGTCTGTCTAGAAAAGGAGAAAAGAGAATGAGGGAGGATAGGAACCAGGAGAAGTATCTGAGGTTATGGGCTTAACATGGATAGTGATCAATGGTGGTCCTGTTTTTCAGATAGAAAATTTTGGAGAAAGAGCTATGGTGGGGGTGAAGGGTTGATCTTAACTTTGGGATTGAGTTGTCTGCAAAGTATCTAGATGAATTTCTTTCAGAGTTGTTTGATGATGTTTAGGCTGGAGCTCAGAAGAATAATCATGGGTGGAAATGTATGTCTTAGAGTTAGAAGCCTAAGGATGAAATTGAGACTATGGGATATGTCCTCATCCAAGTCATGACATGATGAGGCCCCAGGTAGGACATTAAGGTCATTGATACAGTTGAGGAATGAGTAGAATAAAAAGAGAGAGGGGAATCTCTCATTAACGAGCTGCCTGCAAGATGGAAAGGGAAGAACCAGAGAGGTATGTAGAAATGAAAGGAGATGCTTCTAGGAGGGAACACGCACTATACCACTTGCTCCTCCAGTGCCAGCTGCTCCTCCTATGCCAGGTGCTCCTCCTGACCCTACTGAGAAGTGAAAACAGGACGATGAACACTGACTTCAACAGAAAGAGATCTTTAGGGTCCTTTCAAAATTATTTCAGTAAATTTGAGGCAAATAAATGCGATTATTGAAGAATAGATAACTTTTTCAAGAAGCTTATTTGTAAAGGGAAGAAAAATGTGTCTCACTTTAACTCAAGATCAGTTAGGTTTGAGTATATTGCTTTATTTTGGCATGGATTTATAAAGGCAGGTTGGAAAGGAGGGGAACAATTCTGGAACATAAGTTACAAGTAAACTTAGTTAGGTTTAGGTGAGATGTAATCATTGGTACCGTTTTAATATTAATATATGTAGATGTGAAGAAGTGAGAGACTGAGGTAGCTCTTGCCGGAGAGCTATTACTTTAATGTAGTTGTCAAAACTTAACTTTTTGGAGTTAGGTCTTCTGGTTAGTATTTTCATTCTTCCACAAAGTTGCCATATGATTTTGAAGATTTAGCTTAACCTTACTGTGGCGGAGTTTCTTCATCTTTCAAAAGAGAGACACTAACAGCTCAGTTCTTACCTCCTAGAGTTCTTAAGCATGCAGAGTGAATACATGTAAGTTAATTAAAATGAAAGCTAGCCGCATGTCTTAGTTTGGGCTACTGTAAAGGAATACCATACACTTGATGGCTTAAATGATATTTATTTCTCAGTTCTAAAGGCTGGGAATTCTGAGATCAAGGCACCGACAGTGCCTGTTAGGAGCACTCTTTCTGATCTGCAGATGGCCTTCTTCTTTTGGCATTTTGATATGAAGGAAAAAGGAGATGGGGAAGCAAGATGATTTCTGTGTCTCTCTCTCCTTATGAGGGCATTAATCCTAATAAATTTACTTCCCAAAGGGCCCATGAATAATTATTATTACCTTGCAGATTAGGATTTCGGGAAACAAATTTTGAGGGATACATTTAGCCATAGCACCATAATAAGCCCATAATACATGTTAGTTGCTATTTGAAGTAGTTCTGGTCAAATTTAAGAGTAGAGCATCTGTTTGAAAGGACATTGTGACTGGGAGGAAAAGGTAAATCTCTGGAAAGATACTATTAAGAACAGAAGAGTGAGTCCTCCAGGAACTACTGAAATACTGGCAGATGGAGTTGGGGACTCACCTGAACCTGCTCCTAGAGACCTCAGGCTCCCTGGCCTCACCTGGGAACTATGGTGTCAGGATCAGTGAAATTCCTACAAGTTATCAGAGCCTTTTGAACCAGCACTTAACTGCTACTTAGTTTGCAGACCTAGGGGTCAGTAATAAGGTTGAAAGCTTTGGTTCATTTTTATATTTAATTTAGAAAGAGGTTGGCAGAATTCTTTGGATAGAATAATATTAATAGAATTTGCACGAAGGCTCATATGCTAAGGAATTTAGACATCATAGACCATATGGCTAAAAACTGAAGTTTGGCACACTACTTGGGTTTCTAATGAATATTTCATTTTGTGTACTTTGTCAGATTTATTGGCTATATAAAAATCTATTTTGAAAAGAAAGGGGCAGCCACTTTGTGGATTGGAGAATTTCTGAAATATTTATAAATTAAATTTGTGGCAGCAATGTTTAGTAGCTGTAGATGATTATGAAAATGAAAATCACCCTCTAGATTCCATGTCCATGACACTAATGATGTGTGAGCACTGAGAAAAATCAAGCAGAAAACTGGCGATGTTAATGATTAAACAGCAAGAGACAGTGAATTAACATTGTGAACACTGCAAGTAACAAATAACTGAAAATTGTCCATAGCACTTGATGTTAATTTAATATCTTGATTTACTTAATTTAATTAATATCAAGAGTATGATACAAAAGCCCCAAATTCAATGAAGGAACACATTTCCCCATTAACACCAGAGACAATACTTTTAACATGTGCCTATTGCATAGGATGGGTAATTCATAAAGTTTGCTACTGAAAAAAAATAATGCAGTGAGGCTCATTGCAGCCAATATCTTTATACAATCTAGTTGTGAAATAAATATTTATAATTTTTCAAAGAGTTTAAAAATTGAAGTTTGATACCACACCTTTGTGTTTGTACAGTCCTCAGTAAGATTATTTACAGTTTCTGCAACCATTCAAAGAATGAACCATTGATTGAAACCACATTTATGTAAGGCTCAATCAAATAATGCAGAACCTCAAACTAAATAGTTAAATGTATGCACTACTTGTACTGACATCTATTATTTAATTCTCTCATGACTGTTAAAAGTTGGTTCTTAGCAACTTTACCTTTAAAGGCAAAATTCACTTCATTTGAGTGTTGACCCAGAAGTTCAGCAACAATCATGAAGTCCACAGTCTTATTGGCAAAACTATATATGGTATCTCTAAGTGTCCAAGTTCAAGGTTAAGAGCAATGCATATTCCATTTTTATATTTTATTGGAACTTTACATGTTCAATTCATGATTTAAAGTCTCAGGGTTTATATTCCTCCAAATTATCTGAAGACGCAGTATGCCACAGACTTAAGACTTCTGTTTCTCCCTCTAGTTTCTTCAAACAGAAACATTTCTCAAGTGTCTGCATGTTCTAGAAGGAAAGTTTTTCAAAGGTGGCCACTTCTTTGAAATAGTTCAATGGCATCAGGCCTCTGAAGCAAGGCAGAAAGAGAGAAAAAAGCTGAAACACAAGGTTTGTCTGGTAAGTTTTACATTAACCATTACAAGCTGGACAATATAAGAATGTGACTTTTTTCTCTCTCTCTAAAGTCTGACTATTGATGTGGAAACGAGTACTTGGCTGTCCCCGCACACCTTTCTCGTAGTGGGACTGTCAGGGCACTCTTGACTGGGGGGGTACGGTGTGTTTACCTCTCAGGCATACAATTCCAGGCACTCAGATGATTTGGGGCTTGTTCTAGTTATCTTTAGTCGGTTGTAGTTCAGTTTTATTTTTAAGAAAAACAAGTTGATGGCTGGCTCTACCGGGGTTGATCTAAGTTGGGCAGCGCTTGGCTGCTGGACTTGCCCGCGGTACTGGGTGTGAGCAGTACACTCTTGCATCTCTCTATCCTGGACTGCTAGTTGCATTACGGGGTGCAGGCCCTGCATGCAGACTCCAGCTATTGCTGCTTTGGTTTTTCTTGAGACTCTCTTCAGCCGGTTAAACATCATTGGAGTTAAAATCTGTGCACTTACCTTTCAAAGCTTGTATGACACAGACACTTCATATATTTCCATCTTAAACTTAACTCACCTCGAGCCATAACTTGGAAGTCTGTCTCACTCAGTCCAACATTTTCAGGAAGAGGCTCTTTGTTGGTCATCTTGAATCTGCTCCAGACTGCGGCCACATGAACCCTGGCAGTCACATAGCCCGAGGCTGTGCTGTTCACCCCGCAATCCGTCACACTTCTACTCTTGCAGTAGCCTCAGCAGTCCCCTAATGTCAAAAATATTTGTAGACAATTAACAGAATAAACTAAATCGCATTATAAACAGCTCATATTCAAATATTTCACCATAGGGTAAATGCAGCATTGTATCACCACTCCTTTATTTGATAGGAGTCTTAGATTTTATTTGAGAAATGCCCTGTATATTCCCTTGTGGATAACAGGATTAAGGAATAGAAGTAACCAAGTTGAAGCTGAAAATTAAAATCTTGGAGATTTCCATAGCTATATAGCTCATTAACTATTCAGAGCTGTGTTGTCTAAGTTTTAAGGATGGAAAAAGCAGTTTGGTGGTTTGCAACCAGAATTTAATAACAGTGAAGAAGGCAGCAAATATCAGAGTAGTAAAAGCAAATATTCTATGATACTTTTGTTTCTTGTGTGAATATGTTTGTGATCTCTAATGAATATCCTACTATAGCTTCCAGAAGTTTAAAAAATAATAATTTGTAATGTATTAGGGAAAGAAACCTGAAGTGGAACAGGAAATTATAAAACATACATAAAGTGAATTGTTAGAAATAGCTTACCAATAAATTGCTCAACCTCTGCAAAATAGATAATTGATTATTGAGAAGTTTCTTGAACAGACAAAAATAGAAAAATTGGGATAGATAGGCAAATTGGGCCCTTCCTATTTGGAAAGTGGCATGGAGTTTACTATTTTATTACTAGATTAGATGAAAGTATAAGAACCAATGTCCTCTAACCCCAGGAGGCCAGCAGCCAAAACCAAGACTTAGAAACTAAAAGTAAAGGAGGGTTTGAGGTAGAGCTAAAAAATAATCCAAGGCTAGGCATAATGCCTCATGCCTAAAAGCCTAACATTTGGGGAGACCAGAGGCAAGAGGAGTGCTTGAAGTGAGGAGTTTGAGACCAGCCTGGGCAATAGGCTGTACCTGAAAAAAAAAAAAAAATCGCTGGATATGATGGTGTGTACTTGAAGTTCAAGCTATTCAGGAGGCTGATGCAGGCAAATTGCTTTACTCTAAAAATTAAATCCCAATCTCTCTGCTGCCAGAGAATATCCAGGCTGCAACCCTGTGGCAGGATTTCTACAAGTTATAGGACCCCTTAGGTCAAGTTAGTTTTGTAATAAAGAAAATATTTTAGCTAACAAAATTGCAAAAATTTATGTTATGGAGTCTGGGACTGTTTGTTCAAGATTCTAGTGTTGTTCATTTGGAGGTGGTCTTAGCTTTGTCTGTTTCTCTATGACTATGAGCTTATTCTTCAGCTTGACTTCCACTAGGATTCAAAACTTGCAGCAGTTCCAGCTCTTATATATATATATATCCTAAAGTGTCCAGGTGAATAGAGTATATAATTGACTTATACTTCCCCAAAGTACTGAAATTTATTTTTGTTCTATTTTGGTTAGGAAAAATAACTGAAAAAAAAAAAAAAAACGTACAAAAGGGCAGGAAATGTGCTTAAGTGTGGATGAAACAAAAATGGCACATGATTAGTAATTGTTGAAGCTGAGTGACAGTTCTATTGTCCTATTTTATTTATTTGCATATGTTTACTTTTTTTTGCAATAAAACGCTTGTATAAAAGGACAAAATTCACATACAGTGTTAATCTGCATACAAAGACATCTGGTTACTTTGAGGATGGAAAGGAGGAAGAATGTTAGTGTGGAGGGAAGGAGTGAAGCTTGTTCCATTTCTCAATTATACAAGTGTATTATCTTTTAATAATATATCTACACTTGCATAAATATTTGTGTATGTATTTCTATATGCATGTATTCAGAACTTGAAAATTACATAATACTTACAAAAAATTAAAAAAGAATCCTTAGGTCTCCTACTCAACTGAACCACGCACTGGAGCCAGGGGATAGGACTAGATGGACTGGCTTAGGCAAGTTGAGGACTCTGCTCTGGCAGTGAGGATGGAATCAAATTCTTTGCAACAACATGGATTGGGCAAGGAAATCAAGTTGTTGCCTTTCTCCTTTTTTTTCCTTGCCATGAATACATTGTTGAAATAATGCCATTTATTCTGCAAACGTCTAATATTCTGGATTTGGATGAGTGCACCAACAAAGTACTATTTACTATAACTCCAACACCCTGTGATTCCCTCCTGCTGAGCTCTGGGGCAGGGATAGGAGAAGGGAGGGAGCAGATCATGACCTAAGTGTCACCAACTCTTCCTCTTTTTACTGAGATTTAGTTGATTTTTAAAAATAAATGTTTCCTATTTGCTATATGCCTTAATATAATGTTCATAGACTTAAACATTTTTAAAAATTAAATTTTACCAGTTATACTATTCAGCCATTAAAAAAGATGGGGACTTTACATCTTTTGTATTAACCTGGATGGAGGTGGAACACATTCTTCTTAGTAAAGCATCACAAGAACGGAGAAGCAAGAAACCAATGTACTCGATTTCAATATGAAGACAGTAGATGATATAATGCAAGGTAGGGGGGTAGGGGAATGAAGGAGTGAGAAGAGGAGAGGAGGGGAGGGGATGGGGAGTCACAGTGTATGACACACCTCTTGGGAATAGGACACAATGATAAGAGGGACTTTCTCTAATAAATGCAATCAGTGTAACCTAATTCTTTGTACCCTCGATGATTCCCAAACAATAAAAAAATTTAGAAGACAGGACTTCAGGCATCTCTGGCCAGTGAAATCTGCCTATAATCATCCCTTTGAGGATACAGGGAGCCAGCAAGGGACTTCTGGATCCCAAGACGAGGATAAAAACAGTGGAGAACTGGCAAGTGGTTGCCTGTGTTCGATTGACCTAATCACGCCGACAACCGTGAGTACAAGCAGCAGTGATACTACAAACCGGAAGGGCCTTACCTGTGAACTGTTTTGGTGTTCTTGGACTTGGCACTCAGTTGAACTGCCTTGGGGAGAACTTGAGCAGGAGTGTAGAGAACTTTGGGCATTGTCTGGGGCCCCAGACTGAGCCACTGAGATGGACGCTGGAAGCCATTGTGAAAGAACTGCTCTGGCAAGCTCCACCCTAAGGGTCCCAGAGCAAGGATCCGGCAGGACAAAGTAACCTAGTGACTGAGCAGCCTAAAGGCGGGGAGTGAGCTGCCTTACAGCCTTAATCCTTAGGGGCAGAGTGAGATGGCTTTGGCACACTGGAGCCTTGGGCTGTACCCAAGGTAGAGTGCCGTGATGTCACAGCTCATAGCAACCTCAAACTCCTGGGCTTGGCACCACCCAGACCTCCATAAGAGCTGTGCAGTGACCCCTGACCAGTGACCCGCACCCACCAGGCCTCTGTATTCCCTGACAAGGAACTGCAGGAGCCACACAACCCTGTGTCCTCCCTCCTGTGTCCTCCCAGCCTCCACACTAGCTCGTTCATCTGGCCAGGGACTCTGGTAGCTACGTGCCCTCTGGAGCCCTCCCTGCCTCTGCACAGAGCCCTTCTCCTGGCCAGAGACTGCTGGAGCCTTGGGCTTTCTGTGCCAAAGTCACTGGGCGCCAGGCACTCCCAGAACCATGCGTACCACCCACAGCCCTGTTGCTGGATCCAGGAGTGTCACACACCGGAGCTGCTACCACAACCAGAACTCCCTAGCTAGAGCAGCCCCAGAGGAACTACACAGGGTCACACCCTACAAAGATTCAGCAACAATAGAGTGATCCTGCTGGGGTCTAATCTGGGAGAGATACCTCCCCTACTCTGAGGATAGCCAGAGGCAATGGTGAAAAACAATCATGAGGTGAAATCAACAGAAAAACTCTGGCAATATGAATAATCAGAGTAGGTCAACTCCCCCAAGGATCAATGGGGCAGAAACAGCACAAGACCCCATGCACAACCGAATAGCTGAGATGTCAGAAATGGAATTCAGGATCTGGATAGCAAATAAGATTGAATTAGAACTCCAAAAGTTATCTCAAGAATTCAATGGATTCAAAGACCAAATGACCAAAGATTTTGACACATTGAGGCAAGAAGTTGCATCCCTCAAAGATCTTAGAAACACAGTAGAATCCCTGAGTAAAAGAATGGAGCAAGCAGAAGAAAGGATTTCTGACATTGAAGACAAAGCATTTGAACGCTCCCATACCCTCAAAGAACAAGAGAAATGGAGAGCAAAAACAGACCACTCTCTCAGAGAGCTCTGGGATAATTCAAAGAAAACCAATATTCATCTTATAGGGATCCCCGAAAGTGATGAAATGGCTTCACACAGAGTCTCTTCTCCATGACATTATGAAGGAGAACTTTCCAGATATGCCAAGAGATTCCAAAATTCAGATAGCAGACAGTTTCAGAACTCCAGCACGACTCAACCCAAATAAGACATCCCCCAGACACATCATAATAAATTTCATTAAAGTTAATATGAAGGAGAAAATTCTAAAAGCTGCCAGACGATGAAAAACCATTACCTACAAGGAGAAGAATATTAGAATAACTGCAGATCTCTCTGCTGAAACCTTTCAAGCTAGAAGAGGCTGGTCATTGACTTTTAATCTCCTAAAACAAAATAAGTTTCAACCCAGGATCCTGTACCCAGCTAAACTGAGCTTCATTTATGACGGAGAAATTAAATACTTCCACGACATTCACATGTTGAAGAAATTTGCCACAACTAAACCAGATCTCCAGGACATTCTTAAACCTATCCTCCATAAAGACAAGCATAATTCTCCACCACAAAAGTAAACCTACCCCAAAATTTTTTGATCAAATTCCAACTTCCACAGTTGCAAAAGGATTAAAAATGTCCACCAGACTCTAGAAGGCTTATCAATATTCTCAATTAATGTGAATGGTTTAAATTGTCCTCTAAAGAGGCACAGGTTGGCTGACTGGATACAAAAAGCCAGATATCTCCTGCATCCAAGAATCGCATCTTACATTAAAAGACAAATATATATTCAAGGTGAAGGGATGGTCATCTATATTCCAGGCAAATGGAAAGCAGGAAAAAGCAGGTGTTGCAATCCTGTTCACAGACGCAATAGGCTTTAAACCAACCAAAATAATTAAGGATAAGGATGGACACTTCATATTTGTTAAAGGTAATACTCAATATGATGAGATCTCAATTATTAATATGTATGCACCCAACCACAATGCACCTCAATTTATAAGAGAAACTCTAACACACATGAGCAACTCGATTTCCTCCACTTCCATAGTAGTTACAGATTTTAACACCCCTTTAGCTGTCCTGGATAGATCCTCCAAAAAGAAGGTAAGCAAAGAAATTTTAGATTTAAACTCAACTATTCAACATCTGGACTTAACAGACATCTACAGAACATTTCATCCCAACAAAACTGAATA
>CAUYPK010044898.1:0-28552 GCA_963574355.1 Loris lydekkerianus
GAAAGCCCTAAATTAGTTTCATAGTAAGGCTGAGTACATTGGGTACTTTTTCTTCCATTCTTGGGATACTTTACTAAGAAGGATATGTTCCAACTCCATCCATGTAAAGATGAAAGAGGAAAAGTCTCCATCTTTCTTTAATGCTGCTTAATATTCCATGGTGTACATATACCACAATTTATTAATCCATTCGTGGATTGATGGGCACTTGGGCTTTTTCCATGACTTAGCAATTATGAATAGGGCTGCGACAAACATTCTGGTACAGATATCTTTGTTAAGGTGTGATTTTGGATCTCCTTGAAGTCTCACCTTCTGCCATGAAGTAACCCTTATCAAACACTTCATGCAAATAGGCTCTTCTGAAATTATGGTGAATATAGGTTTTTTTTCTATCTCATTATAGTATGATTAAAAATTGGGAGACTAGAAGATTGTAGTTTTTAAAAGCAAAAAGCCCACCTCTTGTCAAGTCATGTTAGGTAGTCCTTCTGTTTGTGCCTGACGTTCTGGGATGTGTGCCTAGGCAGAATTTTAAGACAGAGGTTGTCTCAGGTAAGAATGATCATTAGAGAAGCAAATGAGCTATAAATTATTTAACTTTATTCTAGCAAGAATATCATCAAAGATAATGGTTTCACTTCAGCCTTACCTCCTTCAATCTCATTTATTGCACGATGTTAGAATTTTCCAACTAAAATAAAAGCAGATCTCATACCATACAGCATCCTGAATCACTCCGTGGCTTCTAATCACGAAGATTAGATGCTCCTAGCTTCAGATGCTGAACAAGACTACCACGCCCAGTGTCCATAGATTTTGCAGATTTCTCCAGCTTCCTTTTGCCCGAGCAGGTTCCTCCTCAAGGAATTGTGTGTCCCTTTTTCTGCATACATGTACCTTGTTGGGCAGAGGTCCCCACGTTTGCTCATATTGTTTTCTCTTACAAATCTTTCTCACCCTCTTCACTTCCTATTCCATTCTTTAGGACTCAGCTTTCTTCTCACTCTGCTGCTATCCCAGTCTGATTTAAATAGCCCTCTCTGGCACAATGTAGTGGCTCACACCTGGAATCCTAGCATTCTGGAAGGCTAAAGCAAGTGGATCCTTTGAGCTCAGGAGTTCAGTTCTAGACTAGCCTGAACAAGAGGAGACCAAAAACAGAAAAACATAGCAGCTACTCAGAGGCTGGGTCAGGAGGTTTGCTTGAACCTGGGAATTGGAGGTTGCTGCGAATAAGGCTGATGCTACAGCATTCTAGCTTGGGTGACATAGCGAGACTCTGTCTCCATAAAGATAAATAAATACATAGCCATGTTTTACTATCTTGTAACCCACTTGCTTCCTCCTGTCAGAATGCTTTCTACAGTCTATATGTCTCCTCTGCTGGATAAGAGACACACTGTTTACATCATCTTGCTTCTGAGGACTCTAATAAGGCACGTGACACACCGTTGGTATAAATAAATGTTGAGTTACTAGTAAGACTAGAAGTTAACAAAAGCCAATCCTGTGTTTACTTCATTTAAAAAAGTTTACTACAGCCTTAGGCAGCACTAGAAAAAAAAATTATAGACAGTGGGAAGATTAAAAGAAACTCACAAAATTATGTACATCTTCATTTTGGAAGATTTTGAAGTACTAAGTAAAATGTTATATATTTTATAAGATTTTAGAATTCTTTAGAACAAGAACTTGATGTCAGAAAGACACTTGGAAATGACAGCTGCTTCCTACTGGGGAAGTCTGCTTAAAACTGTTACATGTACACATAGAAAGAGAATCCAAAGCCTTCATGTATTTCCCATCCAATAAAATGCAGAGAGAAAAAATTAAGTTAGCAGAAGTTAGCGCTAACCTGCAAAAATCCTTGACTGTAGCAAACTCAGGGAATGATAAGCTCAAAGCAATACATGGTAAAATAAAAATCATTTTCTGCCCTTTTACCTATTTCAGACATTACAAACTCCTTCCTAGGGAACAAAGAGGGAATTTTGGTAAGAATTCGGAGAGGAAAAACTGGAATTGGTTAGGAACACAGTTGACCACCTTGACCACCTCCCTACCTTGACCGCCACATTTAAGTTGACCTAATTTTCACAGACCAGACATGCACCACATGTTATACATCGGTTCTTTGTGCTGACCATCTCCATGTGTTGACCAGTTTGTTACAGTCCCTTGGGTGGTCAATTTAGAGAGGTGCTACTATATATATTTAAGCATTTGCTCTTAGGAGGTGGTTAAAGCAGTTTTTTTTTTTTTTATTTTTAGAAAGTCTGAACCTACAGTTATAAATGAAGGGCAAAGAAATAGTGTCCAAAGTGATATGTTTTGGGATTTATTCTCTTCACATATACCAATAGGTCTGTCTAGGAATGATAACAAACAGACCTTTAGCAGACCTTCAAGTGTTGGCAAAGAAAGCAACGTCCACACAGTCAGACATCCCGTCTCAGAGAATGGATCCTTTTACCGTCATGGCCAAAAGCACTGGAAGTTGTGGGTGAGAGTAATACGCTGAACAGGTCACAAGAAAACAATCTCTGCCTCTAGCTAACTGTTGTGGCTCGGAGGTGATGAGTTTTTTCCTTTTCAAAGGGAAGCTGCTGCTTCAGCATCTTCTCCTGGAGCCCCTGGAACCGTTTCAGGCCATGTGTCACGGGAACCCTTGAGCCCATCACAATGACGGAGGCCAAGTGCTGGCCTGCAAGAATTGAGGACTGTTTGTTCACAAAAGAGTCCGAGTAGAACACTGGTGTTACACAGTTCAAGGGTGTCTTGAAGAAAACCGATGCTATGTAGGAGGAGACTTCCAGGCTCAAGTTATTTCTCGGTTGCTGTTCCATACCCCTCTCTCAACCTTTAGGGAAATGAGCCAAAAGTTTCTGCTTAGGTGTGTTTTTTGTTTTGTTTTGTTTTCTCCCTTTAGTTCCTTGACTTAGCCATACTTTAAATGGTTAAATTGAAGAGTTTGAATAATTTTTAAGGAGACCCACAGTGTGTACTATTCTCTGGGAAAAGGAGTATTTTATTAATGAATGCAGTATGTGTTCTTGGTAAAGGCCAAAATTAAACTGGCTCACGATTTTTGTCTTGCTGGCTGTCTACATTTAGGTGTGTTGTTTGGTGTGGTGACTCAGTTTCCTGTAGGATAGCAGACAACTCCACACTGAGGCTTTTTGGGGGTGGGGATGAAAAGGTCAGTTACTTGATGGGTCAGAACACTTGGGGTTAAAATTCTTAAAAATGAAGCTTTAATGACGATCCTGGAAATCTGTGGCTAGCCATATTGCCTATCAACCTAGGAATGTGAAAAAAATAGTAGACTCAGCTCTATGCTAATATCAAGAATAATTCTTTGAGCAAACAACAGTTTTACAGAACAAACTAGTCTTTACCCTGTTGTTAGTAATTCTTTTCTTATTGGTTGTATAGATGTGTTCTGGTGATTTATTTTTCACTCTTCAGATTTATACAATGCGTGTAAAAGATGTGAGAACTTAAAATACATGTATACATCACATTATAATGATACCAAAATCTCAATTGTCAAAATGGCTGGAATGAGTTGAATGGCATGATTTGGACCTAAAATAGCTGTTCTGGAAAGAGTTGCCCTTCTTGTGGTACTACCCTCTTAAAGGCAAATCCTGTACCTAAGCATATTATGTCTGAATTACTTTTCCACATTAAAAAGTAAAGACTGAAATATAATATATGGAAGCACATCCTGCTAGATCTGAGGCCTGAATCTGTACTTTATGGAATGCTTTGGGAAGTTGGCAAAGATGGGGAGGGGGTTGTTTGCTTACTTACTGGGAAGTCCTCTGGGGCTCAGGCTTTGAGAAAATTAGAGGATGGAGGACAGAACCCTGGAAAGCCAAACCTTAGAAAGGACTGGCTTCCAGATGGAAGCAGTGAGTGAAAAAAATGGCGGTGAACAAATCTCAGACCCAATGGCTATGCATCCTTAGCCCATTGGATGTGCTAACTAGGGACAACTCAAATGACCTGAAGAAGAAAGTTTATTTCCTCTGAAATTTTTCTACATTCATATTTTATGTAGTATAGGGTGGAAAAAAGCCAAAACAAAACCAAACTACATAGATACACCACCACGGCAACTTGTTAATACTATATAATTACATATGGAAGGTATTCAATAAAATGAAAATGAGTGTGTTATGGTCATAGGCTGAATTATTGCTAATGATCTTCAGGGTTTTGGATTAAAAGGGACTAACACCTCTGTGTAATGTTTCAATTTTTGTAACAACCATGTAGTATTTTTATAGTTCAAGAAAGGCTATACAAAAAGTATTTTGTGCTTATCATTTAAAATTATCTTTTGTTAAGGGATAAAAGCTTCAGTCTTAAACTTTAATTCACCTGGCAAGGTGTAAGTAGTTATTTGTTCACCCAAAGTATATATTTACACAGGTTATTGCAAAAAAAAAAAAAAAAGAAAAAAAACATAGAATTAAAAAAGGCAAATTTTAATCTAGAGTACTCAGACGGAATATTAAACAGTTCAAGAGTTATTGATAACAATAAGCTACATGGCACATGTAACAAATACTTTGAAAGCTATTCTAACTTTTACAAATTTTATATAAAAGTCTGTCTGGAAAATCCCAAGAGTGCGAGATCCAGTCCCTGGATTTTTTGTTGTTGTTGTGCCACCAATCATTATGGAGTCTAAATTTCAAAGGCAGAGATTTTTTTTCTCCACCAATACCTCTAGATTCGAAGACAAAAGAGACCCCACCACATCATGTAAGCTTATCGTCTATTGACAGTTTCATAAGACAGACTCTTGAAAGTTTGAGTTTTCCCCTTTCGAATGGGTTTGCTTGCCCCAAGTTACTGTAGTGAGGTTCTCTCGCAGCTGACCAGTTAGGGAGCGTGCCTTTCGCTCCCTGGGTCTAAATAGAACCAGCTTGCCTGTGATGCCTTTGGATATGGTCTTTTTATTTTCTCACGTTTAAAGTGCATTTTGCCCATGGTGGGTAGAAACACCCTGTCAGTTTTTCTTCATTGGCACCACACACCAAGTCTTGGTCTTGTGCAATTCCAGAGAGGGAGTATTTATGTAACATGTATGTAAACTCTTCTTACCATGCAGTTCATTCTCCGTGCTGTTGCTTTAAGATTACTCCTAGGCAATGCTTAATGTGAAGATGCAGCATACCGCCAAATCTGTGGATTATAAAGCGTTCAGACACCCCCCCCCCAACATTGTGTATTTTGTCTGCTCATGTCCACCCTCAAATTTAAAAATCAGGTACTTAGCAGGGGCTGACTTGGTAACAAGAAAGAATCTGGTCTTGATAGAAATGCTATTATTCCCCCATCTCTGCCTCCTGGAAGTAGGTAAATCCTAAACCCCCAGAAACTCTAAAGCCTAAAACCCTGACACTGTTGTGCGGGTCCTAAATAACTGTGTCTGTGCCGCCCGCCGGGCTCTTCCGTGAAACTTCGTCGGAAGCCGCGAGTGGTGGAGACGCGACGGCTCCGACAGTTGGGTGGCCGGGCGGGGCCGCGGCTCTGCGCAGCGCGCGGTGCTCCCGCGGGGCTCCCGCGGGGCAGGTGCGCGGCCGGGCGCGCCTGCGCGCCGGGTCTCTCCCGAGCCCCGCGGCGGGCGCGACCCCGGGAGGCGGGCTGCAGGCGCTCCACGCCGGGTTTTCCGCAGCTCTCCCGGCACAGACAGCCCCGGCAGCCCCACACGCTCACGCCTGTGCCTCCCCGGCTGCGCGGGGTGATGGCACGGCGGGGCGTCGCTGGGACTGAGGGGAAGGACGCGGCGGGTGGCGGGCACCGGCTTTTGCAATTTGGAATCTTTCCGTGAGGGGGCTGAGGAGGAGCCAGGCAGCGCCGAAGGCCGTGAGGGGCGTGAGGGGGAGTGTTCTCGGAAAGCCGCGGCGATGGAGCCGCGCTGCGCCCGCCGCCCAAGGAGTTGAGAAAGAAAACAGGAAACGTGGTGGCCGCGCACCCGGCCGCGGCTGATTCATTCCCTTTGAGCGCCGCGCACAAGGCTCGGCAGGCGGGGCGGGCGCGGGACCGCGGCTCGGGGCCGGGACCGAGGAGACCTGGCGCTGGCCCAGACGCTCCTCCGCGGGGCGGACACCCAGGCGCGCACGCCGCCCCCTTGGCCATCCTCCCGGACGGGGCTCCGCGACTAGGAGCCGCCACGCCGTCTAAAGTCGCATCGCGGTGTTTCCGCTGGTGTCCCCGCGTAAAAGTTGGCTTGCTGCTCTTTGCGCGCCCTTCCCGGAGGCCGACCGAGACGCCAAGCTGGAGAGACCTTGTCATCCCGAGGCCGGCCGCCCAGCGAGCAGAGCCTCGGCCCCCGTCCCGCTGCCGGGCTCGGCAATATGAGGGAGCAGCCCTCATGTGCCGGCACCGGGCATCCGAGCATGGCGGGGTATGGCAGGATGGCCCCCTTTGAACTCGCTAGCGGCTCCGCGAAGCGCTTGAGAACTGAGTCCCCCTTTCCCTGTCTCTTCGCAGAGGAGGCCTACCAGAAACTGGCCAGCGAGACCCTGGAGGAGCTGGACTGGTGTCTGGACCAGCTAGAGACCCTACAGACCAGGCACTCTGTCAGTGAGATGGCCTCCAACAAGGTAAGCCCCGGTTCTGTTATCACTGATGCCCCTAGGCTGCTGATACCCATGCTCGTGAAGCCACCGGTCCCCAATGTCCTCGGGAAATACATTGAGACATTTGTCATGCCAACTGCATGCTAGCAGTTCTTCTCCTTTGCAAGAGGGTTCCATTTCCATGCTTTCCCTGTCTCTCCTATTCATTCCAGATAAATTAAACATTTTGCAAAAGCAACTTTAACATAGTTTGAGTACCCCCGGGACACAGAGTTCCTAAGTGACATTTTACCCTTGGAGCAGAAATCCAGTAGGGTCCATTGGCATTGCATGTTGCATGTTTAAAGATATTCTT
Organism: Loris lydekkerianus; assembly: GCA_963574355.1. NCBI lineage: Eukaryota > Metazoa > Chordata > Mammalia > Primates > Lorisidae > Loris > Loris lydekkerianus. The sequence goes on from CAUYPK010044898.1 coordinate 6,958, forward strand.
GGGATGCCCAGTTGAAAATAAGAGTTGCTGGTTGTCAATGAAATCACTTGAATGTCATGACCTAGGGCAACCAAACTCAGAAGAGTTCCCTGAACTTGGAACCTTAAACTCATTTGTCTAGTTGTCAGGGTACAACTGAGCTAGCTTTTCTTTATATATATTCAGTTGGCCATACACATCCTCAGGAAATGTTAACCAAGTTAGAAGTTTCATTATAATCATTACCTTCATTTCCATTAATCTTGGAGAGAAAATCCAGTTTTCTGAGATGGTTCAGTTACAAGGAGGCTTCAACTAGGCATTTGTGCCTTAATGTGCTAAGGTGCTGATCATGGTAGTGAATGTACTTTGGGGTCTGAGAAGTAACCTTTAGCCTGAGACAGCCTTAAAATAGCCTGAAAGGTAAGGTACAATGTTTTCAGGTTTTGCTGTATTTTGGGGAATTCCTGTTCTTTTTATCTTTAGTTATGCAAGGAAATATTTGAGATTATGCATGTTTTTAATGACTGTTTTCCTGAGAGGACAGAGAGGTGTATGCATGTTGGAGGCAGATGGCTGGAGGTATTTAGCCAGTAAGAACTTGGTAGTGTCGTGTGGCAAATGCTAATAGTTGTCTCTTAAATATATGTAAGTATTTTTGGCCACCTATTTACAAGGTCAAGAAGGTTATATCATCTTACAGTTTATTTGCATGTATCTTTCAAAAACTTTCCGTTTTTATCCCACCTGTTTCGTTCTCATGCAGTTTTTATGAAAATGCCATAGCATATTAGCCACTTGATTGTTTTACTCAGTTAATATTGTTTATATAGATAGCAATGTTGTTTAAGGAAAAAGTTGGCTTCAAATAAATAAAGTAAAAGAGGCACCTCCACAGACACTGCCTGCAGAGTCTGACCTACCCATGTACACACTGATGATTAAAGATACAGTGGTTTTGTTTTTTTTTTCCTCATTTGGGCCTCATTTCTAAATTTGGCATGGCTCCTCATCAGAATGACTGGTTATTGGTTCCTAAGGGGACTCTTCAACCCTAATGTGGCATTAGGGACTATTATTTTCATTTGGGTAACACATTTTTAGTTTTATGGAATATAAATAATTTTTTCTTAATTTGATTCATAATACAAGTAGACATAAGTGAATAGCTCCAGTATCCTAACTGCTGAATGGGAGCCTTCTGCAGTGGTACTGGACAAAGATGTTAATTCTATTGTCTGGTTGATTGTGTGTAATAAAAGGAAGACCAGAATCTGAAGGCACCTAGTGGCGTAGAAGCATTTGTTTATGTTTTCAAAATGATTTGACGGTACTTTTTCAACTAAATGAACCTAGAGTTACTTTCCCTAAAGTCCATAATCTTAATAATGAGACTTGTGTTGTGTTTGAAGTTAAAAAGTAATGTAAAATCTAATAATGTAAATTTCTTCAACCGTTAAGTAATTAATTTAGCTATACTTTAAGATAAAAAAAAAATTATAGGTTGTAATAACTGCTTAAAATATTTCTTTTCTTTTAAAGGTACCAGATAAGACAGTTTTATTTTGAAATTACACTTTGAGTTAGTTTACAGGTTTAGTATGGGACAGAGGTTTATTTGGTTGAAGCAAATTCTAGGTAAAGTGAGAAAATGCCTTTTTCAAAATGTGGTCCTTCTAGCTGTGTTTATGTTTTGTGGTTGAAAAATTATTGATGTCACACTTATTTTTAAAATCAAAGTTAGCTCAGCTGAAGCTGTTGCTTCAACTTTTAATGTCCCAGACACTCCTCATTTCTTTTTAAACTCATTCATTTCTATAGAAGTGCTAAGCTCCCATAACTTTTCATAGGAAAAAGGGTTAGTATAGGAAGAAAAAAAGTGCTTGAGGAAGGTTATGAAGTTACCCTTCTGCTTGATAACAAGGACATGAATAAGCCACATCCCCAAGAGCTGTAAACTGAGTTGGGGCAGCTGAGTTGGGGCAGTTGAGGCCATGTGAGTGGTGCGGCACCTTCTGTCTGAACTGGAACTGTGTACAGCTTACATTACATGTCTGCTCACTTTGGTATCTCTTAAGTATGAATGAATCAGTATGAAACATTGCTTTTCATTTATTCGTTTTATTACCACCCATTCTTTTTAAATTTACTTGTTCAAACCAACCATTGTTTTTGGTTGATTCTTTTTGCTTTTGAAAATCATGACAATTTTCTCTGTGTTCTTCTCTCTTGAGGTTTTTAAAGATTTACTGCAGTAGATTGAAAAGGACAATGAAAACACTAGTTAGAGATCAGTATTTTAAAGTGATGATAGAAAATGCTTACTAAGGAGATAGATTCGAGTGTTACAAAGAAGGAAATTGCCCAAACCCATTTAACAAATTGGGTTTCATGGATATTTTAATAAAAGGAATCTAAACCAGCAGTTTTTAAATGATGCTTTAGAAGCATCTAGCTTCTAGCATAATACCAATATTTCCTATATTGGTATTATGTGCATACTGTTTGTTGATAGTATTGAGGCAGGAAGATTATTGAATTCTTGGCCAACGCCAAGGTTGGCTGTAACACATGTAGGATGCTTGTACAAAGTGGGGCAAGAGATTCCAGATGGCATTTAATTTGAGTGATTACATCCACAGCATTTACTCTCATAAGCACGTTAATCTGCCTGAGATTTATATAGATTTCCTCAGGAACCTCATTGCTACAGTTGAAGATGGTTTTAGTGTGATCTTGAAGCTTTGGAGGCAGATAGACCTGCAAGTTGCATCATGGGTTTGTTCCTTGTTGGCTACCTATGTTAGAGAAATGACTTCGACTTGTTTAGATTCAGTTTCCTTAGCCTAATATGGGTATAATAGTAACTAATTTGAATGGTCAATGTAAGAGTTCAAAAGAATATGTTATAAAACAGCTGCCTAATGCAGTCTCTGACAATAGTAGGCACTCCCAATTACTTCTTACTATTGGTATTATTTAGGGTTTGAGTCAAACTTCACTGGTTGTCTACTAGGCTAAACGTGTTTTTTTGTTTTTGTTTGTTTTTTGGGTTTTTGTTTTTTTTTTTTTTTTACCATTTAGTTTTAATTTATGCTAGACATTTAAAGTTTCATAGATTTTTATACACTGTCTTCAGTGTATAAGTTGATATTGTAAAAAGTTCTTAAATTATATTTATAGTATTTTAGTATAATAAAGACATATACTTTTTTGAAGTTTTAATTATCAGTTTAGTCTTTTCTTAAATTCCAGCTACAGAAAGCCAGACAGAAGAGCTAAGTATTTTTTGTCTTTTACTCTAAAATTGAAAACACAGCCCTTAATAACTTTTATAACATATAAAATATAATGTGAGTTGGTGGGCAAATTTTCCTCCTTTTGTTTAGACTTTTCAAAGCTTTTTAGTAAAATATCTCTATATAATGCAAAATAATTTCACTGTGTTTTTGTTTACCTTTCTCTCATGGAAAATATGTTGAACACGGGAGTGGGTGAAAAGGAGTCTATGACAGAGGTCTGGAGCTCAGGACTTTCAAGGCTTATATTAATAATATGGAACCTTATAACTTTATCCTCTTGTGAGTTAATAAGGCATATTTCATCAGGCCTTCAATGTGAATGCAGCAATATTTGAAGGAGAAAACAAAATCATTTTGAGTTCTCCCGAAAACATACCACTATAAAACTGTATTTTATTTCTGCCCCTCTATTTTGGGGGGGGCACTTTGAGGCTTGGCATTGCTGGCAACTACTGGACTTGAAGCTGAAAATCTGTCTTGTTAGGATTCAAGCATCCTTCTAAGAGACTTAATGTTTTTCTATAGTTCATTTCAAATGAACTTAGGCAAGCTTTGCAAATGTGGAAATTTATTTTATGGAATTTATTTTGTCTGTTTGGGTTTTAGCAAACATCCGCAGCGTGTATCTGTTGCCTATAAATTAAACTGCTTTTCTTAGTACTTTCTTTGGTTACTCCCCCTACTGCTTTGTAGAAGTCAATGCATGAAGTTTACTATTAGTGCTTTCTGTGACTGCTGATAGATTATTCTATGGGTAAAAGGGGGGCTGGGATAAATATAGGATATTCATAAAAGTGGCTGAATTTAAGATATTTCAGCATGTATAAATACAAGATAACTCTGGATAGAAATACATGTTAAACTTTTGCAAAGAAGGAAGCTAAGTTGATTGGAAAAGGCTTTTTCATTTTAGGAGAGGAAATAGCAACAGTCATTCTCCCCATTAAAATAGTAACACCGAGATAAAAGATTTGTGAAGATTTTATCAACATGCCTAAGGGAGAACTTTATATTTTAAAAGAAAATATCATCCATAATTACAGAAATTCAACTTTTTGATGTTTCGAGTTTATCTGACTTTACATCCACTTACTGGAGGTAAATTTGGGAAAGATTTATAAAGTTTATGTATAATGCCTTAAAGCTAATTGGAAGGATTGGGAATCCTTACTTTTATAATCACCAGTAGAAAAAAAAAGATTTTCCTTGCTTTTAAGTAATAATGGAAGAGCAAAACACCTTTAATGGTAATTTTTGCTGAATAGTAAAGCCCTTGACTTTAACTTCGCAAGACGTTAAAGATTAAAACAAATCTTGATTTTTCTCTGTTGTCATCAGCTCAGTTCCTGTGTTGGTATTTAGTGGCAGTAAGCTTAAATATCCCTAACAGTCAGTTATCAAAAACTTCTAATTTTTATAGTTTAACAAATTAATTATTAGTATAGAAATTGCTTTTAGTTATGTTTTGATGTGATTTGTGGGATCATGGTAATTTCTGTCTGAGAGGATTACAAACTTTCTCCCTTTTTGAAGCAACTTTCAAAACATAAGGTGTGGCCATGATAAAATAATATTTTTCCCAATATTATGGAAGCAAACTCTTTTTCCCCAAGTTGCCAAGGTGATAGATACGCTTTTGTTCAATTTAAGAAGATTTATATGTGACTATGTGACAGTTGCATAAATTGTAGCTATTATATAAGATACAAATCTGAGATAGATGTGAAATGCTGTTAATGTCATGATTTTTAATTGATCCATGAAACATATAGAATTTGATTTTCTCTTTTGCAGCAGGAAAGATGAGCTCTTTTTTAAAAAATGCTAATTGTTGGGGTTTATTTTGTGATAGCAGGACAGTAGTTATATACCTGGCTACTTGTTGTGATAGTTTAATGGGCACTATTAGTCTGAGGGCTTTATAGAAAATAAAAAGGTGAAGTAGCCCTTTATTTTAGTATCTGTACTAGTATAGAAAGGCATTATAAAAAGGCATTTTATTTTATTTGTTCTAACAAGAATGGGTGGATAAGCCTTGATAGTTGCTTAAACAACAAATAATAATGATTGAACTGTGTTTATTAGGAAATTAGTTATGTTGGATTACCAACTGTAGGTATGATGGGTTTATTATTCATTCCTCTTAGAGACTATTTTACGTTTAAAAAAGTATTTTTATTATTATTGTTTAGTATTCTGGGCTTTAATTATTGTTTGCTGTACTTTGTATGTGATAAGGATCAATGATATTTATCCCCAGGCCCAGAGAATACACCAGCAATGCTTATGGTAGTTTTATATAGTGGAAAGAACATAGGTGTTTTTTCACCAGGCAAACTTGGTTTCAAATACCAGCTCTATTGTTTCCTACCTAATATTTAGAGCAATAGGCCTTACCTCTCTAAAGCTCAGTTTCTTTATTTATAAGTGGAGAAAAGGGGAAAATAAAATAAAATTGAAAAGTTATCAATAGCATTAGCCATAATGTATGCCAAGCTCAGTTTGGTGTATAGCACACACTGGGTGCTCAGTAAATTACACCTACTCACCTGTCTAGAATATACCCAAAAAGCAAAATTAGGGAAAACCCTGTGTCCTATATTCCTTGCAACATAAGGACATAGTGTTTCTTAGAAGAAAAAGATGATTTTCCTATTTTATAATGGTTTAAATTAATATTAAACCTTGTCATTTCTGTGTGCATGCATATCTGCGTTATATGTTGACTATTTCAATATAAAGCAATTGTTAATTTTCTTAAAATTTATGTACTAATTAATAGACATAATTGTATTTATGGGGGTTCAATGTGATGTCTTATGTCTGTGTTAACAGAAGGAGTCAATCAAATAGTTAACATACCTATCACCTCACTAATGTAGCATTTTTTTTATGATGAACAAACTGAAAACCTGCCTTCCAGTTTTGAAACATGCAATACATTAACTGTCACGAGGCAGTGCAATATATCACTAACATTTATTTCTTCAGTCTAACTAAAACTTAGTACTGCTTGATCAACATCTTCTCCTTCCTGTTCTTCTCCTTCCCAGCATCTGGTAACCAACTTTTCACTCTGTTTCTATGAGATGGTCATTTTTAGATGCCACATATACATGAGATCATTCATTAAAGACAATGTTTGTCTTTCTATGCCTGGCTATTTCACTTATAATGTCTTCCTTCCATTTCCATTCATGATGTCAAGACAGGCAGAGCTTCTTTCTTTTTTAAGGTTGTATGTTACTCTAATTTGTATATATATTAGTCTCTTTATCATTTAACCATTGATAGACACTTAGGTGGCTTCTGTCTTATGGCTATTGCAAATAATGCTGAAATGAATATGGGAGTGTAGATACCTTTTCAAATGCCAATTTCAGTTTTGTTGAGCATATACCCAGAAGTAGGATTGCTCACTCCTCTGGTCATTCTAATTTTAGATGTTTGAGGAACCTCTGTATTATTTTCCAAAATGGCTACACTAATTTAAATTCCTATCAACGGTGTGCAAGGGATCCCTTTCTCTACATCCTTGCCAACGCTTGTTAGTGTTCATCAATCTTTAAATTTTTAAACCAAGTTATTTTCTTGCAATTGAGTTCTTAGAGTTTCTTGCGTATTTTGAATGCTAGCCCCTTATCAGACACATGGTTTGCCAATATTTTCTCCTAATCCATGTGTTGTCTCTTCACTCTGTTAGTTGTTTCCTTGGCTCTGCAGAAGCTATTTAGTTTGACGGAATCTGTTTACCTATTTTTGCTTTTGTTGCCTGTGTTTTTGGAGTACTATCCAAGGAATCATTGCCCAGACCAATGCTGTAGAGATTTTCCCATGTGTTTTTGTCTAATAGCTTTAAAGTTTCAGGTCTTAACATTAAACACCTTTATATCATTTGAGTTGATTTTTGTGTCTTATGAGTAAAGATTCCAATTTTATTCTTCTAATTTCCCAGCACCATTTATTGAAGAAACTGTACTTTCCCCATTGTGTGTCCTTGACATCTTTGTCAAAAATCAATTGACTGCAGAAACTTGGGTTTGCTTCTGAGCTTTCTGTCCTGTTCCATTTGTTGCTGTGTCTGTTTTATGCCAGTACCATGCTATTTTGATTATACTAGCTTTATATTACATTTTGAAATCAGGAATGCCTCTAACTTTGTTCTTGTTGCTCAAGATTTCTTTGGCTATTAGGTCTTTTTTGGTTCAATATGAATTTTAGGGGTTTTTTTTTTCTACTGTGAAAAATTACATCAGAATTTTGATAGAAATTGCATTGACTCTTTAGATTGTTTTGGGTAGTATGGACATTTAAACAATATTAATTCTTTCAAACCAACCATGAACATGAATTTTCATCTTTTCATGTCTTCCTCAATTTCTTTTATTAATGTTTTGTAGTTTTTAGTGTACAGAGCTTTCATCTTCTTGACTAAATTTATTTCTGAGTATTTTTATGCTGTCATGAATCAGATTGTTTTCTTAATTGTCATACAGCTTGTTGTTAGTGTGTAGAAAAGTTACTTAAAGCTGTTTATTTTTAAATGTAAATACCCATCTCAGTGCTTCATCTGAAGCGATGATATGCATATCATAGGTTTGTTGGTCTAGTTACATTTTTTTCTAATGTACATGAAAATTAATCTGTAGCAAAATGAGAAAAAAATTATCCACGTACTACGTAAACCACTTGGATTACTACTTATGGACACACTATCTAAGGATCAATGGCAAGAACAATTTTGAGACTGATTTTTGATTAGAAAGATAGGTTTTAAACAGTCTACAGTTTTCCTTGCCTGCCTTCAATAGGATCTATGCACTAGAAGAGGAAGTGGCAGATTTTGTCAGCGGAATCATCCCGTTCATTAGACATCTGTTCCTCCGGTAGCATGATCCGTGGGTTTAGAGCAGCCCTCCCGTAGCAGCCTGCCTCCATCATGGGACCACTTTGTCTTCAGTGATCCAGCGCCCTCCTTTGTTAAAGAGCTGCTGCGGTTTAATGAACTGAAAGATAGGAAGTATTGAGACAAAGTCAGGAACGTAGTTGGTACTCAGTGTGCTAAGTCACTTGTTTTCATCTGTAAAGGAATATTATTAATTTTTGTTATTTTGGAGGCCTAGGGTTAGAGAGTGTTTGTTTGCTGTCCTGCTTCCTACCTTTCCGATGAGCTTCTGATGGTGGCCTAATGACGTTGATGCTGACCGAAGGAGAAATACTGCGGTGTTTCATTTCCTCTTCTCTCTCCATCAGTGACTTTTAGAAAGCCGGGGTTTTTTGGTTGTTGCTCTATATGCTTTTTCTCCACTTCTATTTCTGTCTTAGGGAGGTTACCGTTTGTTTCATTGTATACTTTATAGTATAGCCCATTAAACTTGCCTTAGCTTTTATCAGAATATAAACAATCTCTGAGGTTTTTTTTTTTCTTAAAGAAAACTAACTGGTTATAATCAATAGGTGAGCTTTTTCTAGCAGAAATGCATAAAGCAGTGGAGAAAAATCTAGCTAGTCTTTTTCATAGATGAATATATATCTGTTATTCCTCTGAATGAGACTAGAAGTAATCCAGATATATAACATCTTATTAATACTTAATATTAAGGAAAGTATATTAAGAACATAGCCCTTCATTCTACCTTTCAACATCTTAACCATCTAATATACACACAAATATTTCCTTACTCTTTCAGCCAAGAGAGTTTAGAAGTGACACCCCTGTAGCAGTGAACACACGTACAACCCACATTTTGGTTTCTTATACCATTTTCCAGCAAAAGGAACCAGGACTCTTTGTAGAAATAGCTGATTCTAGGGACTCAGGAATGAAATATACAAGATGAGCCTGGAGCATCTGATAGTGCCAGAAAGTAATGAGGTGTTTAAATAAACAGAACTCGCACTATGGAGATGTGTCAAATGGATACTAGAGCAAGCGAAACGAGCTTCCAGTGGTCAGAGCTGACACGATTTGAACAATAACATAATCTAGCATTGGATTATAACCCAAAGTATAAAATGAATGTCCTTATGTGCATTTATTGAATAAATAATTACATGGGGGTGAATAGACGAACTCCCACGCAGAAGAATTACAAAGAATGTATATAGATACTTCACCCTAAGAAGGGAGAACAGAACTCCCCATCCCTTATGTGTGGCCTGCGATATTGACTTCCTTCCAAACAGTGCAGCGTGGAAGGGAAAATGAGTAACTCCACAGTGGAAAAGCCTGACAGACACTGCCTCAGTCAGGTTATCAAGGTCAACATGGACAGCAGTAAGTCAAGCCAGAGTGTGTAACCTTGACATGAGCTGATGGAAATGGTGTTTTGTATCTGTGGTTTTCTTACTGAAAACATATTAAGCCCAGTCTAATCGTGAGAAAAATATCTGACAAATCCCAGTTTAAGGACATTATTAAAAATATCTTACTCCTCATAACCGTCAAGTTTTATCAGAAACAAGGAAGATCTGAGAAGCTTACATCTAGAGGAACCTAAGGAGATACGACCATTAAATAGAATGTGATGTCCTAGATGGGACCCTGGAACAGGAAAAGAACATTAGGTGAAAACTAAGCAAATGTGAATCAAGTGTTGACTTCAATTAAATAATAATGCGTCTATATTGATTCAATAATTTCAACAAATGTGTCGTATTAATGTAAGATGTAAATAATGGGGAAACCGGGTGTAGAATGTATAGGAACTATCTGTGCTGTCTTCACAAGTTTTCTGTAAGTCTGGAAGTGTTCTAAAACAAAAAGTTTATTTAAAATGCATTAACCCTCTTTCCTGGTCTATTTTGTAATGCTCCCTCTTTTGGAAAGTCTTTTTTGTCCTTTTCTTCTGTATCTCCCACTCTAGGCAGGAATATGATGTTTCTCACCTTTGACTTTCCATAGGATTTTTATTTGAAGTTTTCTTAACTCTTAGTACGGTATTTTGTGTCTCTGTTTCATTCTTCCAGTTAGGCCTTCTACACTGTTTTTAGCCCAAACCTTGTGAGAGTCAATATCACAGTCTATAGTTGGTCACATAAATTAGTACAGGATGCACAATGTTGGTGAACATAAATGCCATTTTTCACCTTGGATTAGTAGTTTATGCCTTTCAAGAAAGGTGTTTTATCTTTCTCTCTTTCTTTTTTTTTTTTTGAGATCTTTCTTTTTTTTTTTTTGAGACAGAGTCTCACTATGTTGCCTTGGGTAGAGTGCTGTAGCATCACAGCTCACAGCAACCTCAAACTCTTGGGCTTAAGCAATTCTCTTGCCTCAGCCTCACAAGTAGCTGGGACTACAGGCACCTGACACAATGCCAGGCTATTTTTTTTTTTTGCAGTTGTTTAGCTGGCCCAGACTGGGTTCAAACCCACCACCCTCAGTATATGTGGCTGGCGCCATAACCACTGTGCTATAGGCACTGAGCCGGTATTTTTCTTTCAATGGTTAAGAATCTCAAGCATTTCCCACTTCACATTTTTACCTCTGGTTACAAATACTCATGTCTCAGAAATTTTAGCATATCATATTCTGGGGTAGTCTTACTGATTTTAAGTTAAAAATTTGTAGTTCTCAGGCAAAAGCCATATAGGCCATATTCATGGCCTTAAATTACTATCTGTCCTCTGTACCTGTATTGGCAGTATCGTCCTTATTATTAGTTTATTCCAACTAAAAGTGACATATCTGAATACTTTCCCTGCTAGCCTTGGACAGAAAGGATGTGTTTGTCAGCTTTGGCCTATGAAAGAACATTCTGTGATGCTTGCCCAAGGCGTGCTTGAGTCCCCATCAGCATCTCTGGTCTGCTGCACTCTATTCCCTACAGGGGCAGCCTCTGGCTTTTAGTACTGGAAGGCAGTGTGCTGTGGGGATACAGACACCATAATAGGAAACACCTTGGCCTGTCATAAAAAGGTCTGGAGAGTGGAAAGCACAAGCCTGACGGGGATGTGTCCATAGCAACCAGGCAAAGGTACGGCTGCCATATTGGAGTAAGTGCAGGCTGGTGTCTGCCTTCTCCATTTCAGAAAGTAACTGGCTGATTTCAAGGCTGCTTTCCTGTACAGAACAGTGTTTTGGTTGCTTTCTTTTTGTTTTATAGTTAAACACATGTATGAATAAAGACATCTTAAAGAAATAAGATCCTCACAAAATACTTTGAAGGTATTTTGTGAGGATTACATAAAAGTTTTCCTTTAGTTATTCTCCTTTTAATTCTAACTGATCATTCTGGTCTAAATCCAGTCAAGAAGGAAGAATAGAAATTGCACTATAGTGGGAAATTAAGAGAAAAAAGCATCACACCGAAAATAATTAGTTGTATGTCTTTTTAAAGAATTATAAATTGTACTGAATTACACACAGTTAAAAGAAAGGAGCATTTCTTAGTAAGGTAACAGTATTGTTTATTTATGCCTTTACATCAACTCCAAGTTTTAGGAAAAAAGTACATTCTAGGCCGGGCACGGTGGCTCACGCCTGTGATCCCAGCACTCTGGGAGGCCAAGGCAGGTGGATCACCTGAGCTCACAGGTTCGAGACCAGCCTAAGCCAGAGCAAGACCCCATCTCTAAAAATAGTCAGGCATTGTAGCAGAGACTTAGCTACTCGGGAGGCTAAGCCAAGAGAATTGCTTGAGCCCAAGAGTTAGAGGTTGCTGTGAGCTGTGACGTCATGGCACTCTCCCGAGGGCAACAAAGTGAAACTCTGTCTCAAAAAAAAAAAAAAAAAAGAAAAAGAAAAAAAGTACATTCTGTGACCATAAAGTACATTCTATTTCAGATTTGATAGATTGTTTTTTGTTTTTTTTTTTTTTTGAACTTCAGAAAGAAATGAGCTTTGTAGCAAGAATTTTAGAAAAGAATACGTTTCAAATTTAGAATGGCTTTCACAGTTTTTAAAAAGAGAATTCTTTCATGGGTGCTTTAACTATATGTAGGTGTTATTTAATTATTTGCAAAGCAGCCGCATCTAACACAAGAGGCTAATGACTAAATATATTGAGCAAAGCTGTAATCCTGTTAAGAGAATATTCAAAAATTAAGACAGGTTTAGGAAAACTGGAGTCTTGAATCTTTGGGTCTATCTATCTATCTATCTATCTTTGGCCAGAGCCTTTCATAGATTAGGTATGCAATAAGTGTTGACTATCCTCTTTCCTTTTACACAACTAAACACCTATTGTCTTGTATCTTTTTTCAAAAAAAATATTTCAAGTTAGTTTCAGTGATAGGCTGTGATAAGAATGAAATCAATTAACATTATCTTTGGTATATATTTTGTTTTCTCTTCATTTCTTAGTCTTATATTCTTAGTAATCACATGGAATCTTTTACTAGAAATATGCCTCCTTCTTTATTGTACATCAGGGAAAAATTAGTTTACTTTCTCTCAGGAAATACTGTTTAGGCCTAAGTTTTATTTTTTCTGTGTAGTGTTAATGAGTAGTAAAGTGACTAAATGATACATAGAAGATTAGACCAAAAAAAAGTAACTTGTACTATTGCAGACTACATGAGAGTATTTTATTTCTTCAAAAGTAGAATTCAGTGGAAAATTAATTACTTGTTGCTGTTTAGCCTTATTTCCAAACATTTTAATATTACCTATTTGATAGGTTGTTCAAATGTTTGAACAATATGAAGAATCTTTGACATTAGCTGGTCAGGAAATACCATCATCTACCCTGCCTTCTGCTGTAGGGAATGATCCTGAATATTTTCTCAGATCTCAGCCCTTAACCTTCTCATTTAGTTCCAGGAATGTTACGTTACATTTCAGAATATCTCCATAGGTGAAGACTGAGGCTCAGTTGAACTTGTCTAAGATCCATATGCTTCTTGGCAGGTAGAAAAAATAATTATTTTCTGGATGTAGCATTATGGGGAAAATGGAGAGATAGAAGAACAAGGATTTGTTCTCGGGCTGCATTTTCAAAATACATCCAAATATTTTTCTATTTATTTAGTAAGCCCTAGATTCCAAAATAGCAAGAGTAATTTCAGCAAAATGTAATTCCTAGAGGGGAATCCTATAGTACATCTTGTTCTGCCTTTCTTGTTTTCTAAGTCATGTTGGGATGGGAACAAAACCGGCATGGCCCCAAGCTCCTAGAAGGAACATGCTGGTGAGCCGGTGTGTCAGGCAGGTATTTAAGTTAACTGGCCCCAGATATAACTGGAAGGTAATGAGGTTGGAAGGCTGAGGAGCCCATGATAAAATCAGATCTGAGATTCTGAGCTGCCAGAGGATTTAGGAGTGGGGGTGGGATGAAACTTCATTAATGGTGGGAGGCAGGTGGCAGAAAGAGAAGGTATAGAATACATTCAGGGAAGGTATAAGCAGATGGAGGCAGATTCAGTATACTAAAAATGGTCTATTACCATGAGGATGCCTTGGAGGTATGTTTTCTTAATGGGAGAAAAATGGAAAGGGAAGATGGAAGGAAAGAAAACTAGAGAGAAAGACAGAGGACATACCAGACAGTGCAAGGTGAGGAAGGGGAGGGATGGGAGACAGAGGAATGTCTGGCCAGGCTGATCTAGGGTAAGGGCTGTCTTGGCTAGAGGCAAAATGACCATTTCATGTTCTTACCTCCTTTCCACCACCATGTTCATATGGTGAAATCTGGTTGGAATGAACCTTTGGGGCAGACTTGAAAAAAAATCCGGAGAGGTCAGCCAGAGGATGTGAATGTTTAAGGGGGGACGGTCAGCTGTGGTGGGGGAGTGGAAGGCGTAGAGATGACTAGAGAGAGGAGATTTATGGACGTGGTGTATTTCACGAGGCCTAGGTCATTTTTAGCACTAATATCTGGCGTCACCTCCTTCACCTGTTGCCCCCTTGAGTCATGGCCCAGTAGCAGTGGATCGTGGGACATCTCTTAAGGAGCCTTTTGCCTGAGAGTAAGAAAAAGGTGGTTGATGGACTCTGGGATAGCAAGATGCAAGCTGGAAACTGGTGAAAAAAGGCTGTGTCAAAACAAGGTTGAGCTGATATACTATATTATATTCTAAGTTATTATTAGATGCTGGAAGAGCAAAGTGGAACAGAATAGCAGGTGAAAACATGAAGCTTTCTCTTAGTTTTATATTAAATCTCCTGGATTCTGAGGAGCTTAGCAATTCCTCTCTTCTAGATATCAATGTACTCTACCCTACATAGAGTTGTAGCCTTAGATAATCAAATTACTTCCACCCCTGAGCCTTCGGCCTTTGTTTTTCTTTGTAGATAAAGACTAACATAATCTACCTCACAGGATTGTTATAAAAATTAAATGAAAACTTAAATGAAGTATACAGAGTGGTGCACACACATGATAAGTACTAAGGCCTATCTTTAGTGGGGATGAGGACTGGAACTATTTTTAAACTTAAAAGTTTACGTGCTGCCATATAGGTAACCCCAGTGCAATTGGATCTCGAATCGGCAGGGCTGGAGAAAGAATACAGAGTGTGTCTTTGAAATCCTGATACCCAGTCATGGTGATTTATGGGCCCTTACTAGCTTGCATATGCTATGAGCCACTGAGTTTGTTTACTTCAGTTTTTAGCTTGGTTACCTAGCACTCGGTAATAGCATATGTTTATTTATACTCTCAATGACTGCTTCGTCATGATTTCTTTGAAAGAACATGTATGAAGGCAGCCATAAGAAAGACTTTGATTAGAGTTGTGAAGGTCTCACAGCTGGTCATTTCACTGTGCTCACAAATTGGCTCACTGATTGTGTTTTGCTTTTCCCTCACTCCGGATGACCTCCAAGGCCCTTCCAAGCAATTTTCCAGATTCTTTGAAATACTCAATCTGAGTATTTCAGTGATTAACAAAAGTGTCAAATATTAATCAATACTAGGTATCTGGGGAAAGTAGACATAAGAACCAAAAATAGACGTTTTAAGCATTGCACAGATGAAAAATGATAATCCTGCTGAGAAAAAAAGGGAATGAATGAAATGACTCTGAACCCCTCGGTTCTGGCCCCACGATGAGCTCTTAGTCATGAGTCTGACACTAGCTATAGCAAGCGAGAGAAGAAAGAAGAAGAAATTCCCTAGCAGTGTAGCTGTTATAAGGTTTGAAAATGAGTCACTGAGTAGTGATTGATCCCTCTTCATTTTCCACTCACTGTCAGGCAGGTTGCAAAGAAATCAAACTTTGGTCTACTTAATAAAAGTTAGGTGTTTTTTTTTTTTTTTTTTTTTTATTATTATTATTATTCCAAAAGCCCTTACAAGTGAAAGAAGTTTGTGAGATGAGTCTGTTCACCCCCTTCACTTGCCATGTGCCATGAAGTAACAAGGCTCAGGAAAGTGAAGTGACCCAGAGCAGAATAGTTCTGTGTTCCTTTGGTCAAGGTTTCTATCTTGTGGTGAATAAAAATTTTTTGTTACTGGACATACAACCTTGGTTTTGGTTGTAATTGACATCATCACTTTTGAATCAAAGTTGTAGTTTAGTGTGCCTTTATTATTTGTATTTGATTTATGATCATTTTTTCCTAGATCAAATACCACTTTCACACGGGAAAGAAATCAAAAGGAGGTTTTGATTTTTCCCCTTTTGGCTATAGACAACCATAGCCCAATCTTTAAGCTTCCACTGATTTTTGTCTCAGCCTGTTTATTTTTTTTTCCTCCCAGAAGATATCTATGGATAGCCTAGTTACTATAGGATGTATGTCTACTCCGAAGGTTTTTACAGATAAAGTGAGACTTTTGTATGTGAGTGTCTGTATTTAAACATATAGACATGCCACTGAAAATGCGGCTAGCCACAGGAGTAAGCCTGTTGTCTGTTAATGTGCAATAGAATAATTCATGATGTTGATGACGTGCTTATCCTGTACAGGCGTTCACAGTATTTTCAGCACAGGACAAGAATGACTGGGAAGCATCTTAGGAAGTGTGCTACTGAAGTTGGATCTTGCGTATAGGTTGATAACCAGGGAAGAGATAATATTCCAGGGGTTATTGGGACCCTTTCGTGGATTTAGCCTTATCACATGTTTGAGGGGATAGGAAGTTAGTGGAAAAGGAAGCCTGTCTGGAGCACAGGATTTGATGATAGGACCAGAGGTAGGTATGACAAAAATGTAGATTGGGGCCTCTCTGCTGATTGCCTTAAATACCAAGCAAAGTTATTTGCACATTGTCCTATGCATCCTGAAGAACCCTCAAATTTGATTATAAGGAAGTTTCTACAAGGAAAATGATAACAAAATGATTTTAGAACAGTAAGTCTGGTGGTGGTATGCAGGACAGATTATATTGAGGGGAAATTGTACTTAAAGTAAGAAGAATATGTTAGAAAATTAGACACAAAGTCATAAGGGCCTGAAATAGGAAAGGAATGAAAAGAAAGGAATGGATAGGAGAGAGATTACATGGCAAGGGTGATAAGATATATAAGACAAGGCAGGCGGGGTTGGGGGCTTACAGCCAGAAGAAAGTATGACATTCTAAACCCAAATAATAGAAAGTATAAAAGTTGGAAAATTAGAAAGATAAGTCACTTGGGTAAGGGTTGGGATGAGAGTTGGACATGAGTATGAGATCTGAGAATTAAGTTCACAGTCTAGAGAAAGTGGTACATACCTCATTGCTGAATATCACTACAGTCACCTTCAAAGTACTCTCCTTGGGAAGCTATGCACCAGCGCCAGTGCCTAGTCACCCTTCAAGGCATTTTGAAACTTCTCTGAAATGGCCATCAAAGCTATTGTCACATTACCCTTGGTGTCCTGAACATCATCAAAAGGTCTTCCTTTCAATATTTCTCTTATCTTCAGGTAAAGAAAAAGATCAGTGGGGGCCAAATCAGGTAACTAGGGAGGATGTTCCAATACAGTCATTTGTTTACTAGCTGAAAACTCTCACAGATAGTGCTGTGTGAGCTGGTGCACTGTTGTGATGTAAGAGCCTTGAGTTGTTGGCCAAGATTTTCAGTTAGGATTTTTCTATTTCTCTATGGATATTTACTTGGTCTGCTGTGCTTCTTGGAGTCAGCTTATTATTTTTATGCACAATTCAGCAAATTTTTTGCCATGTTTTTGCCAGTTCTGCTTATTATTGGGTGCCCTGACCTCTCTTTATCAGTGTCACGTTTCCTCCTCTCAGTAAAAGGTTTAATCTGTACACTGCCATGCTCTTCATGGCATTATCCCCATAAACATGGACTAACATTGTCCCTGATTTCACTTTCACTCTTGCAAAGTTTAACAAGAAACTTAATGTTTGTTTGTTGCTCTAATTCAAGCTACAGCATTCTTGAGATGGTACACAAAAGCTCACAACAATAATAATGAGCGCGTCTCAGCAAGACACACCACAAATGGGCAGGAATACAGCTGTGAGATGCTGATATACTAAGGTTATGAAACCTTACCGAGTTGTTTGTACAGTGCTGCCAGTGTAGGAGCACCATGACAGGTTCACAAATGTGTCAGACCTTTTATGACAATTAAACTCTTAGTTATGAAATTGAAGTAAGGCCACATATCTAAGTAGAAATGCCCTATAGGCCTTCAATTGTCCGGACTGGATTTCTGATTGAAAAGGCAGGATTTTGCTTGGGTGTTGCCTGCAGAGTTGATAGCGGAGACCTTAAGTCTCATCTGTAAAGTGAGAATAATGATAATGCTCATAGGATTTTTATTAGAAATAAATGAGATAATTCCAAGAGAGAACTTAGCATTGTCCTTGACACTTAAGAGATAATAAATGTTACCTTCTATTATTATTCATTACAGGCTTTAGGGGAAAACGATTTCATGGATTGTTAGAATTGGTATCCAGGAAGCTAAAAAAGTTATCCACTTAGTGTGTTTTCTTAGTCCCTCAAATGAAAGTTTATATGTCCTAATTCACATACTTGCTTCCCGAGCTTTTGGAGAAAGTGGTTGCCCAAGCTATAATTGCTCTCCTTCTGCTGGTGATCATGTTTGTAAGACTTGTAGTGCTTTTCACATAAATGATAAAGAATCTTATCTACTTTTCTGCTTTTTGTAACTTCCATTACAATCCCTAGCAGTAGTTTGTTTTTATTTACTTATATCCAGAGTCAAATCTATTTGAAGGAATTTAAAAGGAGCTTCCTTTAAAGAATGATACTAACCCAGTATTTTAAAACTATATTCACCCAAAGTAGAATGAACTTATACAGCAGTTGAAGAAATTCAGGAGAGACAAAGTGTTACTTATGAGGAGTTGTACACTTCTGTCTGCTTCTTTTTGCATGGTTGGATTAGTGCATTCTGAGAAATTTATTTCTTGTATTTTTTTTTTTTTTTTTTTTTTTTTTTGTGCAGTTTTTGGCCGGGGCTGGGTTTGAACCCACCACCTCCGGCATATGGGTCTGGCACTCTACTCCTTTAAGCCACAGGTGCTGCCCTTATTTCCATTTTTTTAAATCTCCAAAAGCATTCTCAGCTGGTATCAGTAATTCTAATAGTTTTCAGACAAGCCATTGATTGCATAAGCTATTGGGTAGACATCATTGCAGAAATCCTAATGCAGCAGTTTTAATCAGACTGTTTTCCTTATGACAAGTTTCAGTGTTTCTGATCAAATAACTTACTGAGCTCCTGACACATGCTTAATGTGTGCTAGGTCACCTACATTAACTCCAGTTCTCACCGTTCAACCCAGAGACCCTGAATAACATGCTGCACAGTACAGTGCTAACAAGAGGCAAAGCCAAGACCTGAATTCATGTGGAACCAACTGTAGGAACCTATTCTCTGTACCAGTGTATGTCTCATAATGCCCATGCCCTACTATTCTGTCACTGTTGCAAATGAAAAGAAAATCATATTGTTGTACCACTTTTCATTGTTTTTCATTGCCTGGTGAAGTCTTTCAAGACTATTGAAGTCTTTATTCCTAAAATGGTTTAAGTAAGATAGAGTACTTTAATAAAAATACTGCTAGTTGTGTGTGCTGTATTCTAATCTGGTTCTGTTGTGTGATCTTGGATACAGAAGTTGCTTAGGCTTTCACCTTCCTATGAAGAGGGTGTTTAAAAAGTAGATTATCCATTGGACTCTATTGGACTATTCTAAAAACATTTTGAAAGATTTTTGATGGAAGCGTCTTTCCTAATGATTGTCTCATTGAAAACTCACCAGTATGGCTTCTTTCTTTATCCAGAACTTAGTGAAGAAGGGGAAAGGAGGTAAAATGTCCCTCCACAGTAAAAAACAAACAAATTTCTTCATGTATTTAAATGCTCCTGGGCTTGATGCATAGAACTCCTTCTATGTCCTCCTCTAAATCCAGGCCTCCTCCAGTGTTCTCCATCTCAGCACAAGGCACCACATCCATCCAAAGCAGGTTCTGGTCAAGCCACACGTCCATTCTTCTCATTTCTTCCCTTCCAGGGCCCAGTTTATCGAGTCTTGTAAACTCTTCCTCAAGTGCTTTCTCTCTTCCCAATCTGCTTTTGCCCTTTTATAAACCATCATCTACACCGACAGCTTTTTGTGTGTTTGTTTTTGGACATAGAATCTTGCTCTGTCAACCCAGCCAGACTGCAGTAGCATCACCATGACTTACTTCATCCTCCAACTCCTAGACTCCAGCAGTCCTCCTGCCTTAGCCTCCCTAGTAACTGGGATTATAGGCATGTGCCCAGATAATTTTTCTATTTCTAATAGAGCCAGGGTCTTGCTCTTGCTCAGACTGTTCTTGAACTCCTGAACTGCAGCCATCCTCCTGCCTCGACGCCTCCCCCACCCCCAAGAGTGCTAGGATTACAGGAGTGAACCACTGTGCCCTCCAAAGACAACTTTTTAAAGCGTAAATCACATTGTGCCACTCCTTGCTCAACCTTCCAGTTCTTCCCTCCTACCCTCCAGAAGACTCACAAGGGCCTGTGGGACCTTGCTTGGCCCACCTCTGATCTCATTCTGCCTCCCTGTCCTTCTCCTTGCTGACTGCACCTTCCTCCTTTGCTGAGGCTGCTCTGCCCCAAATCTGGTTGGGCTTTTTCTAGTCATTTGGGCCTCTTCTCAGATACGGCCTCTCAGGGCAGCTTTACCTGACTACTTAACTTTATAGTCCTCTGTCAGGCTGTCACGCTACTCCCTTGCTTTTTTATTTCATTCAAAGTGTTATCATTCATTTTTTTGTCTACTTATTTATTGTCTTCCTATCCTGGGACAGCAAGGTTTACATGAGCAGGGGAGTCATCTGTTTTGTTCATTACTTTGTCCCCCCCCCCGAACTGGCACATAGTAGCTGTTTAATAAATATTTATTGAGTGAATAAGTGAATAACTACTTTTAAAAAGTGTATTATCTGATATTTAGAGTCCATTATTTTCCACAAGAATTTTCTATGAAACACTAGTATTTTTGTTTGTTTTTGCTTGTTAATGTCCAAAGTTGAGTAGCAACATAGGTTTGGAAAATAGTTAAACAAAATGAAACAAGATGTGTTACAGTTCCCGGCAGAGCCTTGAGCATGCTCATGTACGCAATCTCAAAAAAGGTTAGCTCTAAGTCAAAAGTTTATTTGACAGTGGAAGTCTTCTTGGAGATTTATCGCACAGGGCTACTGTTCTTTACAACACATTCTGGGAAATACTGCCTTAGACAAAACCCTTCCTATTAGAAAGGGGGAGAGAGGCACTGAGCTGACTCTACCTCAGCAGATTCATATTAACAGGAAAACAGGCTGACAACCAATGACTCAGAAAAAAAATAAAACCTATGAAAAAGTGAAAAAAGGATTCATAAAAAACACAGCAGTTGGGACTATTCAGCACTTAGCCTAGAGTGACCATACAAAAACTATGTTGACTCTTCAATAACGAGTGACAAACAGTGGCCCAGGAAATCACCACTAATTAATTAAATTGAGTTTGGTTTCTTTTAAAAAGCAGGAAACTATTCGAAATATTTTAAGGAAATTTTCATCCCAAAGGATTAAAATTTAAAAAATAATAATAGTACTTATGAGAATACTTTGATTATTATTTTATTGCCCAAAGCCTTTGCGCAACTTGGATTTTGCTGAATAGTGTATTATTCAAAGCTAACAAGGATATTAGACAAATATATGCCTATTTTCTGGAAGATTTTTTTTTTTTTTTATTAAATCATAGCTGTGTACATTAATGCAATCATGGGGCGCCATACACTGGTTTTATATACCATTTGACATATTTTCATCACACTGGTTAACATAGCCTTCCTGGCATTTTCTTAGTTATTGTATTAAGACATTTATATTCTACATTTAGTAAGTTTCACATGTACCCTTGTAAGATGCACCATAGGTGTGGTCCCACCAATTACCCTCCCTTCACCC
>CAUYPK010044902.1:0-24936 GCA_963574355.1 Loris lydekkerianus
CTGCCATTCAATCCTGTAATTCCTCTACTGGGCATCTACCCAGAAGACCAAAAATCACATCATAACAAAGATATTTGTACCAGAATGTTCATTGCAGCCCTATTCACAATTGCTAAGTCATGGAAAAAGCCCAAGTGCCCATCGATCCACGAATGGATTAATGAATTGTGGTATATGTACCCCATGGAATATTATGCAATCTTAAAGAAAGAAGGAGACTTTACCTCTTTCATGTTTACATGGATGGAGCTGGAACATACTCTTCTTAGTAAAGTATCTCAAGAATGGAAGAAAAAGTACCCAATGTACTCAGCCCTACTGTGAAACTAATTTAGGGCTTTCACATGAAAGCTATGATCCAGTTACAACCTAAGAATAAAAGGGAGGGAGAAAGGGAGGGGAGCGAAAGGGGAGGTGGGTTGAGGGAGGGGCATTGGTGGGATTACACCTGCATTGCATCTTACAAGGGTATATGTGAAACTTGGTAGGTGTGGAATGTAGATGTCTTGGCACAATAACTGGGAGAATGCCAAGAAGGCTGTGTTGACCAGTGTGATGAAAATGTGTCAAAAGGACATGAAGCTAGTGTATGATGCCCTATGATCATATCAATGTACACAGCTATGATTTAATTTTAAAAAAGCAAAAAAACAATAATAATAAAAGCCTATTGTATCTGCGAATAGAATTGCAGTACCTGCTTTTTTATGGTTTCCATTTGCCTGGAATATAGATGACCATCCCTTCACCCTGAGTGTATATTTATCTTTTAAGGAGAGATGAGATTCCTGTATGCAGCAGATATCTGGCCTGAGTTTTTGTATCCAGTCAGCCAACCCATGCCTCTTTAGAGGACAATTTAAGCCATTCACATTAATTGAGAATACTGATAAGCCTGGTAGAATTTTGGGTATCGAGTGTTTCGAAAGTCCAGTGGACATTTTTAATCCTTTCGCCACTGTGGAAGTTGGAATTTCATCAAAAGTTTCTGAGTGAGTTTACTTTTGTGGTGGAGAATTGCTGTTGTCATTATGGAAGATAGGTCTGAGAATATCCTGGAGAGCTAGTTTAGTTATGCAAATTTCTTCAACGTGTGCATGTCATTAAAGTATTTAATTTCTGCATCATAGATAAAACAGTTTAGCTGCATACAGGATCCTGGGTTGAAATTTATTTTGTTTTAGGAGATTAAAATTTCATGGATTTTGTACCTTTTGTTTGTATCCTTGGGGTCGCAGCTCACCTCAGCAGGGTTGAAGTGCGTTCTTCAACCTTCTCTCTTGGTTCAATTCCAATCCATTGGCTTACTTGCTAAACTTCTGTCCTTTAACTCTCTTTCTGGATGGGAGCCTCTGTGGAATACTGGCTTCAGTCAGTCATCTTGCTTCCACCCCCTCAACCCCCCAAATTTGTTTTTTAATTTGTTCTTTATAATAGTCCAGTGAAATAAGTAGCATTGGGATTATTCCCATTTACTGCTGCAAAAACTGAGGTTCAGTTCCTTTAAGTCACTTGCCTGAAATCTTAAAGGAAAAATAATTTTGAATGGAAAATAGAGTTGAGATCCAAATCGGGATAAAATTTTGACTTCAAATTCAGCATTTGGTTTTTCTCTACTTTACCACCATTCAGACAGTGGTGAAGGAAAGAATGAAAGTTCTTTAGGGGAACTGAGGTACTGTGAAAGAAATGCTACAGTCTCGTTTGTCCTTTGACTGTGTGCTTAGGCTAAAATATTCCGTAGATCGAGTGACTTAAATAACAGAAATTTATATTCTCAAAGTTCTGAAGGGTAGAAATCCAAGGTCAAGTTGCTTGTGAGGTTTCTCTCTTTAGCTTATAGATGGCATCTCTCTGTATCCTCACATGGCAGCTTTCTCTGTGCCAATAGAGAGATATCTCTCATGTCTCTTCCTGTTCTTTTAAGGATACCAGTTCTATCATATTTAGGCCCCACCCATACAACTTCATTTGACCATAATTACCTCCTTAAATACTTTATCTTTTTTTGTTTGTTTGTATTGTTAGAGACAGCATCTTTCTTTGTCATCTTCGGTAGAGTGCTGTGGCGTCATAGCTCACAGCACCCTTCAGCTCTTGGGGTCAGGCGATTCTCTTGCCTCAGCCTCCCAAGTAGCTGGGAGGTAGTACCCCACAGTGCCTGGCTATTTTTTTATTGTTGTTGCAGTTTGGCCGGGGCTAGGTTTGACCCTGCCATTCTCTGTATATGAGGTGGTGCCCTACTCACTGAGCCATAGACGCCACCCAAATCCCTTATCTTTTAATACAGTCCCTTTGGGAGTAAGGGCTTTAACATAAATTTGGGAGGGACACAGTCCAGTCTATTAACACTATACTAATAGGTTTTTAGTATTTTTTTTATTTTTTGGCTTAACCTGGTTTTTTGGAAGCTATATTTGTATTCCACATTTGTATGGGACCAAATGTGGCAAATTAAATTAAACCTGTAGTACTTAACTATAAGGTATTGTCTAATGCTGAGATAATCTAGTAACAAAATAATTGTGTCTAAATGTCCTAATTTTCTTACAGGGTAGCTCAATTTGTTAATAATTAAAGATCTCACTAATGTCCAGGGTAACAAGTGTTTATCTTCTACTCCCTGTTCTACAGATGGAGAAATTAGCATACAGAAGAACTGACTTCTCAGAGGTCAGGGCAAGGTATTGGTGGATCCAGGGATAAATCCCAAACCTCTTAACTCCTTGACCAGTTTTTAGTCCATTGACTATGAAGCCTAGTGGTAAGTATCTTTTTACCCTATCCTAGAGGTAAGAGCTAGCAAGGACTGAGTTTGAGGAATTCTTCATTGCTGATTACATTATTCATTATCCTTTTCTCATAGCTATGATGTCATTTTTGTCATTAGCATGACTTTTCCAAGTTAGAAGAGGTTTGAAGTTTTTTTTTTTTTAAATAACTTGAAAATATTTCTGTGAACAGTTTGGTCACATTAGAGATTTTAATGAGAAAGAAAACCCTGTATTAGGCACCATGCTAGATGCTATATATTATTACCTTAAGTGTCATTAAAACTTAATACCATTTCTGTAAGATATGCATTTTTATGCTATTTGGGGGGGGTGTTACTGTTAATAGTATTAATTGAATTTATTAGAAAAATATCTTACAAATGTTAAGGCTTAGATTCTAAATCAAATTTGAATTTTATAGAAACTTTAAGAACCTTATCAAAAATCTTTAGAGAAAAATCTCTTTTTGTTTAAGCATAGTTTTCTGGTTTATTATGTCTTATTCCATTTTTACCCCTTGCTTAGTACTTACTAAGGTAGAATGATTTATCTTGGATTAAGTCAAGCTTGCTTTTCTATTAAAATTGTGATATTTTTTTCTAAAACCTATTCCTCTACTTCTAGATTTGAAATAGTTAAATTACTAGGGAGGCTGAACAACCAAGCCACATGAAAGTATAGGGTATAATGGACCTCTAGAACCATAGTCTTACAGACCATTTGTACATTCTCTCCTCTATCCTTACCTCTTCTTTTCTTTACCCATTGGCTGCTGCTTTCTTTTTATAGATCTGCTTTCACTATTATAGTAAAAAATTTAGCCACTGAAATGACCACTTGTGTCTAAATGTATTTATTCATGGAGTACATGTACAACTTTGTTACATTGATGTACTGTAGGTCTTCTCTGCCTCCATCACTGGACCACTGCATACTGTACCCACCAGGCAACCTCCCATCATCCACCCTGGCCCAGCCTTCCAAGTCTCCATTGTTCATCATTCCACAGTCTGCTTCCATGTGTACACATAATTTATTTAGCTCCCACTTATAAGTGAGAACATGAGGTGTTTGTCTTTCTGTGTCTCTTTTACTTAAGTCTGAAGACAATGAATGGCCTCCAGTTCCAAGCAAGTTGCTGCAAAAGACATGATTTCAGGTGGCACCCATAGCTCAGTGGGTACATTCTCTGTACCCACATTCACTGAGATTGGCAGGTTTGAACCTGGTCCAGGCCAGCTAAAATAACAGTGACAACTGCAACAAAAAAAATAGCCAGGAAGGCAGCGCCTGTGGTTTAGTGAGTGGGGTGCTGGCCCCATATACCAAGGGTGGCAGGTTTGAACCCAGCCTCGGCCAAAACTGCAACAAAGAAATAGTTGGGTATTGTGGCGGGCACCGTAGTCCCAGTTACTCGGGAGGCTGAGGCAAAGAGAATCACCTAAGCCCAAGAGCTGAAGGTTGCTGTGAACTATGATGCCACGGCACTCTACCAAGGGCGACAAAGTGAGTCTCTGTCTCTAAAAAAAACAAAACTAAAAATAGCTGGGTGTTGTGACAGGTGCCTATAGTTCCAGCTACTTGGGAGGCTGAAGCAAGAGAATTGCTTGAGTCCAAGCGTTTGAGATTGCTGTGAGTTGTGACGCCACGGCATTCTACCCAGGTCGACAGTTTGAGATTCTGTCTCAAAAAAAAAAAAAAGACATGATTTCATTCTTTTCTATAACTGACTAGTATTCCATCATGTATACAGGGTATCCTCAAAGTTGCCCCTAAAGTCATCAGAGATAGGGAAAACAGGAAGTTGGGGCTAAAGCTATAAAATATTCATTACAAAATTTTACAAATAATACCTATAAATCATAATACAGTATATTCTGAAACATGAACATTCTTAGAATGCTCTGAAAAATTATAAGTGACTAGCTCCTTCTTTAGGTGTAGAATTCTATCAGATGCTGTATTTTCTTTATTTGCAAACTGATAACAAGGATAATTACCTAGTTCGTTGAGTAATTTATGAGAATACTTGAAAATTATACATTTTGTAATATAGTTGTTTCCTTTTCTTTCTTGGGTTCTGCTTTCCAGATTCCACTAGCTATATAAAGTAAAGTATTTCTTAGGAGTTCCTTTTTCATTATCTTGAGTTGAACCTTATTTCATGCCTTTCTTCCCAAGTTCGTTATTTATTTTGCTTCAATGCTGAGTCTAGATTTTGTTCTTTCTCTTCATTGGAATATTTTTTCTAAATTACATTGATGACTTTATGAAGTCATCAGTTATGAAGACTGTTTGCTATTTATTGTGGTTTTCTTAAATCAGTTTTATATGCTGGTAGCTCCTTTTTACTTAAGCA
The DNA here is from genome assembly GCA_963574355.1 of Loris lydekkerianus. NCBI lineage: Eukaryota > Metazoa > Chordata > Mammalia > Primates > Lorisidae > Loris > Loris lydekkerianus. The sequence goes on from CAUYPK010044902.1 coordinate 5,134, forward strand.
GTATAATACTAAGAACTTGCATATAAATGGAACATGTAGTGTGTATTTAATTTTTAAGAATATATTCTTTTTGTGAAAATAATTGTGAAAAAATTGAAATGTATAAATGCAATTATAATCCCCTAATATCTTTTGCCTCCACCAGTAATCTTTCAGCCTGATGTGGTTTCTAATATTTATTAATTTAGAGGAAAACACATCATAGACTACTAGAAACACAGGACATTAAACCAGGAGAGAAGATAAATACTTGGAATGGAACACTGGCTGGTGTGGCTATAGTGTAGTGGAAAAGAGAAAAATCTTAACACAAGATTAGAGAAGTGGTGGGAGCCAGATCCTGCATGACTTTGTAAAGCACCCTTCACTCAGTAGGAAGATATTGGAAGCTTTCAACTTTTCGCTGTTCAGTATGATGTGGGTTTTTCACATGTTGTGGTCTTTATTGTGTTGAAGTGTGTTCCTTTTATGCTAACTTGTTGAGAATTTTTATCATGAATGGTTGTTTTGTCATATGTTTTTTCAGTGTCTGTCGAGATTATCATGTGCTTTATTCTGTTGACATGATGTTATTGACACATCATGTTTATTGATTTGTGCATATTGAACCATCCTTATATCCCTAGCTATATTTTGCTGTGTATAATGTACTCCTGTATATTATAGCATGCCCACATTTTGGCCCAAACTTTTAAATTTGTTTATATATAGGCACTTCTTTTTTTCTGTTATAAAGGAATTTTAGCATTTATTTTTAAACATATTATGGTACACGAAAGAGTTACACTTTTATTGCATAAGCATAAGTAAAAGAATTTAAAACATTTACATAGATGCAGAATTAGTACTACCCATGTATAATTTGCATCCTTATTTTTTCTCAAAAATTTGGGCAAGAAAGTGTGCATTATACACAGCAAAATACAGCAAAATACACTTGCTCATGGTTAATGAACCTTTCAATGTACAGTTGAATACAGTTTGCTAGTATTTGTTTGAGAATTTTTGCATTTATGTTCATCAGCCATATTGGCCTATATGTGTGTGTCCTGGTCTGGTTTTGGTACCAGGTAATGCTGACCTTATAGGATAAGTTTAGAAGAATTTCCTCCTCTTCAATTTTTTTTTAAATTTGGGAAGAATTGATACTGGTTCTTCTTTAAATGTTTGATAGAATTAAGCTGGGTCTTGGGCTTTTTTTTTGATGGGAGACTTAATTACAGATAGGATCTTGTTTCTTTGTAATTGATCTTCTCAGATTCTGCCCTTCTTGGTTCAATCTTAGCAGATGTATGTGTCCAGAAATTTCTCCATTTATTCTAGGTTTTCTAACTTGTTGGTTTAAAATTCTTCATTATAGTCTGTAATAATCCTTTGTATTTTTGTTGTATCAGTTCTAATGTTTCCTTTTTAATTTCTGATTTTATTTATTTGGGTCATTATTCTTGGTTAGTTTAGCTAATGACTTCTTAATTTTATTTACCTTTTAGAAAAAAACTTTTCATTTCATTGTTATTTTCTTTGTCTTTAGTCTTAATTTTGTTTATTTCTACTCTGATCTTTATTTCTTCCACTAATTTGGTGTTTGGTTTGTTCTTACTTTTCTGGTTCCTTGAGATGCATAATTGGGTTGCTTATTTGCAATATTTCTACTTTTTGATGTAAATGTTTATATTACTATAATTTTTTAATACCTTTTTTGCTGTATCCAATAGGTTTTGATATGTTATGTTGACATTTTCATTTGTTTGAAGATTTTTTTTTATTTCTGTCTTAACTTCTTCATTGACCCATTTGTTGTCCAGGAACATGCTTAGTTTCCATGTATTTCTACAATTTCTAAATTTCCTCTTCTTACTGATTTCTAGTTTTATTCCACTGTGATTAGAAATGATATTTGGTATGATTTCAATTATTTTAAAAAATTTTTGTGGCCAAACTTTTGTGTTCTAACCAGGAGGATGTTCCATGTGTTGACTGACAAGAATGTATATTCTGCAGCTATTGGAGATCAGTAAAAGTACTGTCACCTATCTGTCACTGTAACTACAGCTTCAGAAGGCCATTCCACAGATCTGTTGAGTCAGCTGACTCCAAATAATGAGGAGTATGTTAAAACTAGTGAATTCCATAAGCATAAACCCGTTGCCACACTTCTTTGCGCAGCTTCTTGGTCAGAAGCAGTGCTGTGTGAATAAGGCATCATATGAACCTAAAGATGATAGCTTGGGCAAAAGCATTGCATGCAGGAAAGGCAAATCCATATCCAGAGTACGAGCCTATTCTAGTAAGAATAAAATGCTGCTTCTTCCCTGAAGGAAGTGCTTTAGTATTGTGAACCTGCCACCACCAAGTAGCTGGCTAATTACCTTGAGAGATGGTGCCATATCAGGAGCTCAGTGTTGGTCTCTGCTGCTGACAGGGCATTCACCAGTGACCATAGCCAAGTTGGCCTTGGTAAAGAGAAGAAGCCCATGCTGCTGAGCTTACGTATAACTTCCATGCAGGTAGGTGATGGAGGTGCCATTTACTGGGGAAGACAGAAAAGAGGAACAGGGTGGCATTCTGTTTTAGCCCTGTTAAGTTATTTTTGTCTGTGTGTTTGTTTGATTTTTAGAGACACAGTCTCACTCCAGTCTCACTCCTAGCCTGGAGTGCAGTGTTGTGATCATAGTTGACCACAGCCTCAAACTCCTGGCTCAAGCAGTCATCCCACCTCAGTCTTCTGAGTAGCTTGGACTACAGGCAGATGGTACTACATCTGGCTAACTTTTTTTTTTTGGTAGAAACAGGATCTTATGTTGCGCAGGACTGTCTTGAACTCCTGGTCTCAAGTGGTCCTTCTGCCTCAGCCTCCCAAAGTGCTGGTGTTATAGGCATGAGCCGCTATGCCTGGCCACCTGTTAAGTTTTTAATATCTGGTTGATAACCATGTAGAGATGGCTTATAGGAAGTTGTATATGTGTACATGATATTCTAAGAAGCCAATGCTTGAAATGTGAATTTGGAAGTGATCTCAGTGGAAAACCTCTTTTGAATGAAGAGATAATGTGAGATACAGAAGAGGCAATAACTATACATAGCACTTTAGGTTTTCCTGTGAGTAGAGCCATATTTTATTCTATTCTATTTATATATTTATTTTATTTATAGACGGAGTCTCACTTTGTTGCCCCTGGTAGACTGCCATGGCATCATAGCTCACAACCACCTCAAACTCTTGGGGTCAAGTGATCCTGTTACCTCAGCCTCCCAAGTAGCTGGGACTACAGGCACCTACCACAACGCCTGGCTAGTTTTTTAGAGATGGGGGTCTCACTCTTGCTCAGGCTGTGTGAGCTCAAGCCATCCATCCACCTCGGCCTCTCAAGATACTGGGATTATGGGCATGAGCCACCGTGCCTGGCCTTCCACTGTCTTTACATCATCTTTTTTCTGTACCTGTGTCCAAATTTTCTCTTTTTATAAGAACACCTTAATGACTTGATTTTAACTTAATTACCTCTTTAAAGGGCCTTTCTCCTAATACAGTCACATTCTGGAGAATGAGAACTTAAACATTAAGTTTTGGAAGGTACAATGCAGTCCAATAATAGGGGTGCTACTTGTTTTTAATTGTAATCATTCTGTAAATATACCTTTTGTTCTCATATTTTACCTGGTAACATAATGTAATCATTTCCCTGTTTGTTCTTTAAACTTTGTAAAATTTAAACAACTGAAAAATATTTTGTCAAGTTATTGTATTGCAGAATCGTAATTAGTGATTGTTTTGAACATTTAGATATTTGCTCCTCACACTTTTTTGTTATTACAATGTTAAAACTTAAAATACACTTGATCTTAGCCAAAAGGCAAAGAAGCAATAAAAGCTTTTGAAATAAAATCTTTCTTCTGTATTTTGCATTATTTCCTTAGAATAGAATCTCAGAAGCAAATTATTTTATTTAGAAAAACTATTGTTACATACTGCCAAATTAGAGAAGTACTGAACTTTGTGCTTTTTTCCTTCATGACTATTTTCTCTCCTCCTGCAGTAATAAACTGGAATGATGTTAGAAAACATAAATTTATTCACCTATCAAAGTCTGCATCCCAATATCAAGGTAAGGGAAAAACCTCTATGTAGAATGGGAAATTTTTACTTGACATCTCTTACTGTAAAACCTTTGTTCTTAGAGGTCTTAGTTTACAAATAACTCACTGATTAAATCAGAAGCAACTAGTGCCATTTACAAAGGTATACAGACGCAGTGTTCTTTGTTTTAAACTGAAAATTAGGAAACCTAGATTCTGAGTATAGTTAATCCCCAATTTGTTTCACAGTTTTAGGCATACTTTCTTAGCCTCTCTGTTTTTCCATAGTTTTTGCAAGTTTAATTTTAGGAATAAGGCAAAATTGGGTGATGATACTTCCATAACTACTATTAAGAAACTCTTTCAAGATGAGATAATCAGAGTAGAAAAAATGCTCAAATCCTTATTTTACCTTAGAATTTCAACTTCTATCATTTTGGAGTGTTTGTCATGATAACTTATGCTGTAATATTTTTTTCTTCAATAGAAGCTGCTGACATCCTGGAGCTAGGTAAGATATTTTTCTTGTGTTTTTGTGAAATGTGGAGAATTACTAAACTAGGAATTAGACTGGGACTAGTTTTAATCAACTAGGAAAAGAATTTCATGTCTCTGTCTCATAAACCAGTGAATCCTTATTCCTCCTATCTGCTTAATTGGCCCATGTAATTAATTTCAGCTGTCACATAAAGTCCTACTTATCAGAAGTATACAGACCAAGAGAAAGGAAGTGATAAATTACATAGAATATAGGGATGAAAAGGAACAGAAAAAACTAAAGTGGAAGGAACTTCTTAATTCACTGAATCGAGAACTAAAACAAACCCCTACTGTCTATAAATCAGTGTTTGGTAGATTTTGTCCCAAAAGAAATTACTCATAAGATAAATTAAAATTAAACCAATTAGTCATAAGATAAACTAAAATTAAACCAATTTTTTAATTAAATAAAAACCAAAATAGTAAAATATTATCAGTAAGAAGTCAGACTGATACTACATTTTGTTTTTCTCCCTGCTTGGTATATTTTAGGACTAAGATTTAAGGAATAAAACAAGTAATATTTCTTAGTTTTCAGGATTCCTACATAAACATCATTCTTAACATCTTAGAATTCTTTAAAATCCTTCTACATGTTACATTAATATTGATGTCCTGATACCTTTATCATTTTTTAAGTATTTTTATATATTAGTTACAATAACTTTATGTGTTCAGCTCCTGTTATAATTATCTATTTGCCTCCTCTTGCCTTCTCTTCCTATGGCACATTACTTTCTGTTGCGTACTGACACATACTATAACATAAAGTAGCAGAAAACTAGATTAGGAGTCAGAACGCCTAGGTTTTGTGAGAGCCAATTCTGCCACATAGTAACTTTGTGACTCTGATCCTTAGTTTTCTTATTTGTAAAATGGGTATAATAATCCCATTCTGCCTACTTCACAGGGTTGTAAAGAAGATTACATGAGCTAATGGATGTGAAAACATCTTAAAAACTCTCAGATACTTTTCAACTTTGGAGGATTATTATGATTTTCATTCTGTTCAGCGGCTATACTCAGACTTTACTCTAAGTCAAATCTTCTGACATTCTTTGAAGTGAAGCATTCTATGAATGTGAGCTGAAGAAATGAATGAAATGAAATAATGCAGGTAAAGGTGCCTGGCACTTGGTAAATGATAGTTGTTTTTTATTCCTTAAAACTTTCCTCATGCTTTCTAAGGTGCTGTAGTAGAAAAGGCATGGACATAGGAGTTAGACAGGCCTTGGTTTAAAGTCCTATTCACCACTTGCTAGTTCTGTGACTTAAGACAAATTACTTAATCTTTCTGAGCCTATTTCCTCATCTTTAAGATGAGAATAAAACCTTTACAGGTTATAACGAACATGGAAGATATTGAATATAGTCTGGCATAGTGTAGGCAAATGAGAAATAATCAGTGGTAGCTGCTCCTCTTTTTGGTTTTTTTACTAAAATGAATGATAATAATTGTCGCAGTTCAATGAAAGAATAAGGTATATCGTAAACCACCTAATTGGATGCTCAATTTAACATATAGTATATCAGTTATTAAATGATGTTAAAATTTGAAAATGTATTTTTCCTTGTGAGAGTATTGGTCATATAGTCGTATCCTCTGATATAAATTAATCCTCCATATTTCATTTTTCCCATCAAGCATAGGAAGCAGCTCCAAATATTAAATCAAAATGAAATTCAGTACATCTGTAGAATCTCAGAATTAGAAAAGACCTTAAAATGATCTACCCTAGCCTAGCCTTTCAAAATTCGACATTTTAAATTTCTTATAAAATGTCTTGTCTTGAACTTCTCAAGTTGCTGAGTACTTAAAGCCTACTCAGGCAATTCATTTCATATTTAGACAGGTATTTGGCCAAAATTTTTTTCTTTGTAATTTCTATTAGTTATACTTCTAACTTTTATGGATATATGGTTTAGCCTACTTTTTATCATTGGCCTCTGGTTTCTAGAAAGCAGTTCTAAGAATTGTTTTTTCAATTGCTGCTCTGTCACTTGCTACTCTTGTCACTTGCCTATTCAAGCTATCAACATCTCACACCCAGATTACTATAACAGCTTCCTAACTAGTCTTCTGGCTCCAGCCTGATCTCCCCATCCTCCACAATGATTCTTCCACAAACTCTTCAATTCTTCCTCTTCTCAATAACGTGGTACATGAGGCTCTCTGGTGCCTGAACGCTGCCTTTATCTACAACCTCTTCTCTAAACTGTGTTTTTCTTTAAACTCCACCCTGCAACCTTACCAGAAGATCCAGTGTTTAGAAGTGTTTTTTCTCACTTCTAAGCCTTTATTCATGTTTTTATTTCCATTTGAAACAAAGAAGAGAGTTTTTTTTCTCTTTGACTAACTCCTGCTTGTCCTTTTACACTTTGGCTTAGACACCTAAAGGTTACTTCCTTTGAGAAGCTTTCCACAAACCCTCTAGGTGTTCCTTTGGTGCCCTCTGTCTCTACATGTAGCATTTAACACAATATCATATAATTGTCTCTTTAGTCTCTGTCCCTAACTAGACTGAAGTTCTTCAAGGTCATAGATAACATTTTGATCATCGTTCTCCAGCATCCAGAACAATGCTTTGATACACAATAAATATTTGTTGGATGGATGGACGAGGAATGGCTCTGAGACTTTGCTCTTTTACTCATGTTGATTATTCATTTTTCCTTCAACTAGTCCTGAGGCGACACAGTTTTGGGTCTATTAACCACTAGGTCACCGTTTAGGCTCTGGCTTGTTCTTTCTTTCAAAGTGTAGCTCCCAGAACTATACTATGTATGATTTACAAGTCTAGGAAAGAGTAGGATTATTACTTTTGTGCTACTGCTTTTCATTCATGCAGAAACATTTATTGAGCTTTTGTTAAATTCTAGCCACTGTGTTAAACAGCAAATATAAAAAAGTAAATAAAAGCACTTATCCATAAAGAGCTTACATAAATAATTCTGGTGATGTGATGAGAATGAAAATGAAATTGTAAACTGGATGTTATAGGACATGGAGAAATTGGGTAAAATTTGTTCTGGGGAACCAGAAAAGTCAGACAGCTTTGTAAAGAAAGTAGCATTTTTGCTGAGCTTTAGTCACTGAGCAGGACTCATTGGGCAAAGATGTGGGGCCAAGAAAGCCAGAAATTTTCCCTAGGGTCCTTTTTAGCTTAAATACTGTTCTAAATCTGTGAAACTTCCCAAATCCAGACCTTTCTCACTTCAAGATACCTTCCCAGACCCTCCAAAAAGCCTGATTTCTTCTTCCTTATTAAAGCCTCTCTTTCTGTTGACTAAAGTCTGTGTCCTTTCAGAGGTACCTGTGATATAGTGAAAAGAACACTGCACCTGTTCTATTTGCTTTATTTCTATTAAAGAAAAATACCTGTGGTGAGTTTTCCTTAATCTATAAAGAACTCTTAGAATCTGTGTGAAAACACAAGAATATTTCAGCAGAAAAATGGCAAAAATAAAATACAGACTGGCTGAAAAGACAAAAAAGATCTTTGTTACTAATGAAAGAATTGCAAGTAAAAGTATAACCAAATATTTTTTTTTACTAATATGGTTTTTCAAAATTATAGAGATTGTTAAAACAGTCTTAGCAAAGGTGTGGAGATCAATCTGTTACAATATTAATAGGAATAAAAATTGGTACAATCTTTCTAGAGGATGTTTCGACCATGTATATTCTATCAAAATCTAAAATGTGCATGCTCTTCGTTCATTAGTCTCTCTCTTTGAGATTTGTTGTAAGGAGATAATCTTAAAAATGTATAAAAATGTATGCACACAGGCCGGGCATGGTGGCTAAAGCCTGTAATCCTAGCATTCTAGGAGGCTGAGGCAGGTGAATTGCCTGAACGGGTTCAAGACCACCCTGAATCAGAGCATGACCTTGTCTCTAAAAAATAGCCAGCCTTGTGGCGGGCGCCTGTAAGTCCCAGCTACTTGGGAGGCTGAGGCAAGAGAATCATTTAAGCCTAAGAGTTTGAGGTTGCTGTGAGGTGTGACACCATGGCACTCTACAAAGGGCAACAAAATGAGACTCTATCTCAAAAAAAAAAAAAAAAAAAGTATGTACAAAGATACTCATCAAAATTGGAAAATACTTAAATGACCATAAATAGTTTTTAACAAATATTGTTAAATTATATAAATTTTGTTATATATAAATAATGGAACAATAATAGTGGAGTAGGATTTCTCCTACTCTTAATTGCTATTGCTCTTAGGAATTTGGGTTCACATTTAGGTTGAACAAAGTAGAATTCTTTTTTTTTGTTGTTGTTATTGTTGAAGGTACAATAAGCCAGGTTACGCTGATTGCATTTGTTAGGTAAAGTCCCTCTTGCAATCATGTCTTGCCCCCCAAAGGTGTAGCACATACCAAGGCCCCACCCCCCCTCCCTCCTTCCCTCTCTCTGTTCTTCCTCAAAGTAGAATTCTTATAAAGGAATGTGACCAAAACAATAGCATGAGGCAGCAGCGTGTCAAATTAGGAACAGTTGATAGATTTGGAACTTATTTAGAGGAAGTATATATAGTATATAAATATACTAGATAGATAGATAGATAGATAGATAGATAGATAGATAGATATAGATATACACACATATATATATCTAGGATCAATGGAAGTTAAAAGAAGACAGACATTGGCTTACTATAAAGATTAGTTTATCCATTTGGACTGTTGAATAACAGCCGAATAGTGAGTGTCCCATGACTGGAAGTATTTAAGCAGAGGTTGGAGGAACCATTCAGGTCTCTACTTTTATATCACTTTATCAAGGTACTTTTCTTGACCATCCTGCCTCAAATAGCATATACACCTTTTCTTTCCTCTTTCCTTGCTTTATTTTTTCTTTATGTGAAAACCACCAGGAATTTTATAATTATATCTGGTGTCTCTGTTATCCTCTGGATGAACTGACATTTATTTATTTATTGTCTGTGTTCTCCCTTAGAGGCTAAGTTCTATGTGGACAGAGACTTTGGCTATAACTTGCTGTATATCACCAGGGTCTAGAACTAGGCATGGCATATAGTAGGTGTTCAATAAATATTAGGCCAAATGAATAAATATTCAAGGAGGGGAATTCATGCATTCAACTAAGTGACCTCTTGTGTTTTATATTTTATAGACCTTTTACTATTTTAAAGGTACTTTTATGCCATTTATAAGTCCCTTCAGGACAGGGATTTTTTTCCTATTAATAAATGCAAGTTTCACATGGTGTACTTAGAGTTTATAGAACACTTTCATAAGCATTATTAAGTAATATAAATGAGATACTGGCTTTTCTCATCTATAAAATTTCAGCTCTGGTATTTACTCTGTAGAGCTTCTGTTCATAACTTTACTAAAATATCACATCATCTCATTTTATTCTCTTCAAGTATTTATCACTTATTACCTTGCTTATTTATTTATGTCTCATAGTACCTCAGAATGTAAATTCCATGAGGACAGGTTCCCCTATCATTACTACCTAGCACATAAAGGACACTAAATAAATACCTGTTGAATAATTGAAAACATTCAAAGTATAATTTTGAATGTTTTGAATATAATGTTTAAATAATTGAAAACATTCAAATTATATGTTTTAATTATAAAACATACATACATTAGTTATTCTTCATGATAATCTCTGACCCTAAGTATGAACTAGATTTCCCTGTTCTACATTCTCAAGGCAACAGATACTACCTCATTAATTTAAACTTATCATAATTGTAACATTGTTATTATCATACTTGTAAAATTGTTATTATTTAATATTAATTTAATATCTCTGCTTATCTCTAGACTGAAAAATGCCATGAACTTAGGAACACTGTCTATCTTGTTACCCCTAACATTTAATACAATTCTTCTTATCTAGAAGGAATTCAAATATTTATTGAATAAAGAATCTTGTGAGACAGGTGTTATCTCCATCTTTTAGATGGATAAACTGAGGCTTGGAAGGATTAAGTAATTTACCCAAGATAGTTAGCTATAGGAACAAGGCTTTTATCAACATCCTTTATTACCAACATTCCCAATATTACATTCTTTGAACTACACTAGTTCCTACACATAGGTGTCTAAATCAGAGTAATCTAGGGAATCTACATATTCCCTAGAATATGTACATATTCCCTAGAAAAATACATATTCTCAGGCCATACTTGGAGCCTACTGACTGAGAACTTCTGAAAATAGGGCCCAGAACTCTTTATAAAGAAATGAGAAAAATTATGAGTATCATTTGGGAATTAATGATTTATAATAGGGGCTTGGCAAACTGCTATTTGGAAGCAAATATAGCCTTCTACCTATTTGTGTAAATAAAGTTTTAATGGAACACAGTCACACTTATTAATTTACACATCATCTATGGCTGCTTTCACACTACAGTGGAGTTGAGTATTTATGGCCCACAAAGCATAAAATTATTTATCTTGTTCTTTAAGAAAGTTTGCCAGCTCCTGATCTACATCTTGCTGCCTGTCCTATTTTTTTATGGTTATTTTAGCACTTGGGGGTATGGTAGATATATGATATCTGGCTTTATGATGGACATTATAGTAGGTGTTCAAGTATTCTTAGTCAATAAAAATTACTTCTCAATTTTGCTAATAACAAGAGACTAAGCCTTAGATAGCCCAAGCAGTCGAATAAAATGTAAATGCTAATCTAAATATGATTCAAGCCAGTCATCCATCACAGTGTGATAGACTTCTTTAAACAAAGAGATTCCTTTTAATTCAGTTGGTAATAGGATGTTTTCCTAAGTAGTGGAAAGCCTAAGGTTTCTGGCCTGTGTACATCACAGCATAGAGATTGACTACCACAGCCGAAATGTGTGAGAGAGAATTGTAATTAATACCCTAATTATTGTGGTACCTCTTAAAACCAAAGTCTCTTGGGTGCTTTTGATCAGAATTCAAGCTAGTATGAGCAATTGCCTCGGACCAGCCCAAGCTCTAGACCTGTGCTGCCGGTTAAAATAGCTGTTAGCCACATATAGTTGTTTAAATTAGAAATAATTAGAATTGAATACAATTTAAAATTGTGTTCCTTACTCTAGCCATATTTCAAATGTTCAGTAGTACATGTAGCTAGTAGCTACCTTATTGGATAGCACAGATATAGAATGTTTCAGTCAACACATAAAGTTATTGGGCAATGCTACTCTAGATGCAAGAGTTTAAGATTCTCAGTCCAGTTTAAGACTTACTATATGATTTAATCTTTCATTTGTAAGGGTGGAACAATAATTTTTAATGTTTTCTTTTTCTAACAGCAAACAATGATGACATATATTTAGTCCTTACTTTAGGATCCTCTTAGCCAGTAGCAAATTCTTCATTAAATTCTGATAACCTCTTTAAATCTTGACTTCAGGAAATATTCTCATGTACCCTATGAACTAACTATCTAGTCATGATTATCAATTATCAGTCAGTTCATGAAATGATTCAAAACTGACTTATTTCTGGCCAAGTCTATTAGGCTTAGTGAAGGATGGTGGGAAAAGAACCAGATTTAAAATAAAAGATACAAAATCAATAGAGTGTAAAGTCTTGGCATCATCTTCAGAGTGATTTAGATTTTATCATTCAGTGACTCATTTTTATTCCCAGCATCTAGTGCTTTTTGCATGGCCCAAAGGGGCCCTGTGCTGCTCCACTACAGAGGAAACTTCAAGAAATGCTGGTTTGCTACAGTGTTTTAGCTTGTGAGATTCTCTGGGACCTTCCCTGCTCCACCATGGGGTCACCTCTAGGTGGGTATTGGAGGAGATTGGTAATTGGTTTAACCTTAAGTAAAAAACTTGGTAATCTTTTGTGAGTCAATAAGATCTATATTTAATAGCCTTTCTCTTAAAATGTTTTCCTTGGCCCTAGCATAGTATCACCTTAAAGATTGTTTCTGTAGCATGGTATTCATCAAGCTTTGAGAGGCTCTAAGGCTACTTCTGGAGCCTAAAAGATTCTGTAGACTCCCCAACTTGTTCTCATTTACTATCATTAGGTTCTACTTTTCTCTAAATTACCAGGTCTTCATCATTTTACAGCTCAAAGCAATGCTGCTATGGCTGGAATAGGACTGGGGTGGGGAAAGGTGAGAGTTGTCCAGTTTTTAGAGTGAGGATTCAAGTATAATCTCACTCATCTGCCCCCCTCCCTCAGATCCTCTCACCTCATATCTCTAGGTATCCTTTTCTTCATTCTTTCTGAGCTGAGAAGGTGGGATCTAACCACATTGGATGTTAAAAGCTGTCACTTGACAGCAATAGGGACCTCTCCAAAGAGTCAGGTTATTCAAAAGGAATCTCCCCACGCACTTTCTACCTCTTCTGTTTTCCATGAGCTTCCTGGGAATTGAGATACTAGTGTATCTTGCTCTAACATTTTGGATCACTTTATAAACTAACATGAAAAACATCTCAAGTCATCTTTCAGACCATTGTTTTAAAACATTAATCTAAAAGATCCATTCAGGTCACCTAGATTCCTCCCCTTAATACTCCTTTGAGCCCAAACAGTAAAAAAAAAAAAAAAAGTTATGCTCAAAATCAGTCTGCAAATGGCTTAATGTTTAGTGTAGATTATATCCCAAAAGCACTTTTTTAGGAAGTTGACTGTGATAGAGATTTCTATTTCCTTTACAGGTCACTTTACCTGGGACAAATACCTAAAAGAAACATGTTCAGTCCCAGCGCCTGTCCATTGCTTCAAGCAGGTAATTGATTCTAAATGTCTTTAATAGGTGGGAGACGCGTAGTTTTTTTCTGGTTCTTAGAAAATCAAAACATGAGGTAAGAGCCCTTGGGCTTCTCACTTCAGGCATCAGAATAAACTTCCACAGGAAGAACACAACGCCAAGAGTAAAATTTGATCTCTCTGACTTTTGGCAATAGGCATTCTTCCCAGCTTCATCTCAACTAACACCTTTTTTTCCTGCTTTACCTCCTTGAGGATATTCTGTATTTACTATAGCTCTTACTCGGGCAGATAGGAAAAGAGTTATAACCCATAGAAGTTCTCAAAAATGGAGCAATATTCCTTTCCCTTTACTCAACACTCCTGTCACAATCTTATCTTTCTTTGAGAATATTGACCTGAGTCCTATTGGTGAGCATTTTAGGAGCTCATCAGAGGTGATCAGAGCTTCCCAGGAGGATTAAATGCCCCAGACAATACACAGATAATCAGTAATCAATGAGTCTGCTAAACAAAGAAGCATAATGCTGTTAAACTGAGCTAAACATTAGGAAGTTATTTACATCTCTCTTTCTGAATGGGTTACTTAATGGTTATTTTCTCAAATTGTCAGCATTTCACTTTGGGTTTAAATTTTGTCATTTATCTAAGTAAAAATACAAATTTAAGATTTCTGCTTATTTGAAAAAATAGTGAATAAATTCATACTTCTACCTGAAACAATTTTTAAAAAGACAAAACATATTAAAAAATAATTTTTAAATCATAGAAGATCAGATGATCAAGTAGTGATCTCTGAGAAATGGAAAACAGGAGTTATCTCCTGTACTTTACCAGTTTGTTGCTATAAGACAGTTCCCAGACTTGGAACTGGGGAGGGAAAGGTAACCCAGGTTGAGTCCAGCAGACTCCCTAATTTGAGTAATGGAACTGAGAGTCCAGGTTAACCAAAGTAGCTAGAATTTGTGGGACTACAAATCAGAAAGGAGAGAGCTACATAGAAGAAAAACTATAAAAATCTGTTGAGGGATACCTTTAAGTATTCAGTAAAGTATAACTGTTTTGTAAGTGCATATGAGGAAACTGCATAACACCAAAGGAAAAAACCATCTGAAAGGATTTGAAGGAGTAGAGCCTGGCACTCACACAGTGCCAGGAATAATTCCTGATCTTACAAGCTAAACTGCATCTCATAAATTCATTGGGCATTGGATAGAATAATAAGGAAAGTCTTGCTCAGTACTAGGACATAATTAACCTTAGCCTGAACACCGCTTCACACTGAGGGTAAAACTCAAAAGAATCAAACTGTCTCCAAGTAACTTAACTGCATCTGGGAACAAAACAGAAGAAAATTTATAGGAGTGCAAGAATATCTAGTACCCAACAGGTGAAATGCACAATATCTGACTTCCAAAGATTAATAGGTATATGAAGAGGCAGCAAAATGCACACAATAATGAAGACAGTTGATGAGTTGATTGGAACCAACTCTGAACCTGCATGGATCATAGAATGGAAAATAAACACATTTTTTTAATAAAAAAAAAAATAAAATAATTTTTCCTGAGCTCTTTCAAAAAAAGAAAAAAACCCACATTTTTGTTGTATTCAGTGTGTTTAAAAGTTAAGCAGACACATAGAAGATGTAAAAAAGACTCATTGGGCTACCATGTATAAAATGAAAAATCCACTGGATAGGATTAATAACAGAAGAAGAGATTAGTAAACTTGAAGATATAGCAATAGAAACTATCAAAATTAAACACAGAAAAAATAATTTAGAAACAATGAAAAGAGCATCAGTGAGCTGTAGGATAGTTTCAAGTAGCCAAATAGACATGTAATTGGAGTCGCAAAAAAGAGATGAAAAACAGAAAAAATATTTGAAGAAAAAAATGGCTAAAAGTTTTCTGAAATTAAGGAAAACTGTAAATCCACAATTTCAAGAAGCTCAGTGAATTCCAAAAATAAGAAACAAGAAGAAAATTACTTTAAGGCAGTGGTTCTCAACCTTCCTAATGTTGCAGCCCTTTAATACAGTTCCTCATGTTGCAGTGACCCCCAACCATAAAATTATTTTGGTTGCTACTTTATAACTATAATTTTGTTACTATTATGAATCGTAATGTAAATATCTGATATGCAGGATGTATTTAGGCGACCCCTGTGAAAGGGTCATTAAATCCCCAAAGGGGTCGCAACCCACAGGTTGAGAACCACTGCTCTAAGGCATATTGTAATCAAATTGTACAAAACCATTGATAGAGAAAACTTAAAAGCAGCTAGAGAAAAAAGGCACTTTACAGAGTAACTAACAATGACATTATATTTCTTGTCAGAAACAGTGCAAGCAAAAACAAAGTTGAGCAACATCTTTAAAGCACTAAAAAAAAAAAAAAAAGCCTGCAACCTAGAATACTATACCCAGCAAAATTATATTTTAAAAACAAAGGTAAAATAAAAGTATTTTCAAATATACAAAAGCTGAAGGAATTCATTACTACCAGACTTATACTATAGGAAATGTCAAAGGAGGTTCACCAGGCAGGAAGGAAAATTATACCAGATGGAATAAAAAATCTGCACAAAGGAGTGAAGGTCATTGGCAGTTGTAATTACAAGGGTAAATACATATGATGTTTTTTTCTTATTATTTAAATCTCTATAAAAGTTATGTAAATAATAACCTTGTATTGTGGGGATAACAAATGTATAACTAAAATGAAATAGCAGCATAAAGATTGGAGGGGAGAAATCTAAGTATACTGTTATAAGTTTCTTATACATGAAGGTAGTATAATATTACTTGAAGATAGACTGTGATGAGTTAAAGGTGCTTAAACTCTACAGCAACCACTAAAATAATTGGAAAAATATCAAGATCATACATTTAAGTATGACCATATCAACAATTATATGAAATATAAATGGTCTAAATACTCCAATTAAAAGGCTAAGATTGCCACATTGAATAAAAGCAAAACAGAATTATATATTGCCTTCAGAAATGACATTTTAAAAATAAAGACACATTTGCTTAAAAGTAAAAGGATATAAGGTGATGTTCCTTGCAGACATTAGTCATAATAAAGCTGAAATACTTTAATTATCAAAGTGTGTTTCAGAGAAAAAAAATATTAACAGGGATAAAGAAGTTAATTTTCTAATAATGAAAAAGACAGTTCTTATGTGAAACAAAAACTGATAGAACTGTAAGGAAAAATAAATTCAAATTTTATCTGTTGTCAGACTTTTAATACTTCTTTCTATAATAAAAGAACAAGTAGATAGAAAACCAGCAAGTATATACTAGACTTGAACAACACTTATTGATTAACAATTTGACATGCATAGAATGTTATCCTATCTACGTAGAATTCACATTCTTTCCAATTGTATACATTTACCAAGATAGACAATATTCTGGGTCATAAAATAAAGCTTCAGAAATTTAAAAGATTTAAGCAATACAAAGTATGTTCTCTGATTACTATGGAATTAACTTAAAAACTAACAACAAAAAGTTATCTGGAAAATCTCCTAATAGTTGGAAACCAACACATTTCTAAAGGAATATGTAAAAACCATAAAAGACATTAAAAAATGTTTTCAACTGAATGAAAATGAAAGAACATTTTAGAATTTGTGGGTTGCTACGAAAGCAGTACTTAGAGGGAACATTGTATCACTGAACACTTACTTAGAAAAGAAGAAAGGTTTCAATTAATGACCTCAGCTTCCACTTTAGAAAACTAGAGAAGAGCAAGTTAATTCCAAAGTAAGCAGAAGAAAGAAATAATTAACTAAAGCACAAATCAATAAAATAAAATCAAAAATTACAGAGAAAAATCACTGAAACCAAAAGCTGGTTCTTTGCAAAAATCAATAAAATTGACAAACCTGTAGCCAGAGTGATCAAGAATAAAAGAAGATGCACATTGCCAATATCAGAAAAAACAGGTAACATCATTATAGATTCTACAGATATTAAAATAATTATGGAAGTATTGTGAACAAATTTATGCCTTTCAATTTGACAACTAAGATAAAATGGATAACTTTCACAAATGACACAAATTACCAAAGTTTAGTCAAGAAGATAAAAAACCTGAGTGGCACTATTTCTGTTACATAAATTGAATTTGTAGCTAAAAGCTTTTTCAAAAAGACAATTCTAGTCCTAAATGACTTCACTGGTGAATTATTTCAAACATTTAAGTAAAAATTATTACAAATTCTATATAGACTCTTATAGAAAATTTAAGAAAAGGGAATACCACCTAATTTGTGAAAACAGACAATTTTGATACCAATACCAGGCAAAGTCATTGAAAAAAAAAAAAAAAGAATAAAACACAGCAACATCACACATGAAAATACATGCAAAAAAATATCCAATATACTCAGCTCTACTATGAAGCTAAATTATAGCTTTCACAGGAAGGCTATAACCCAACTATAGCACAAGACTATGGGGAAAGGGCCAAGGAAGGGGAAGGGAGGGAGGAGGTGGAGGGAGTGTAATGGGTGGGGCCACATCTAGGGTGCATCTTAGAATGGGTACAGGCTAAACTTACTAAATGCAGAATACAAATGCCTACATACAGTACCTAAGAAAATGCCATGAAGGTTACATTGAACAGTTTGATGAGAATATTTCAGATTGTATATGAATCCCGCACATTGTGCCCCTTGATTGCACTAATGTACGCAGCTATGATTTAACAATAAAAATTAAAAAAAAAAAAAAACATGCAAAAATTTAAGCAAAAGTTTTTTGGGGGAAAAAAATTTCACAGTATATAAAAATAATATTATGACCAAATGGGGTTAATTCTGGGAATACAGAATTGGTTTAAATTTCTAAAATCACTTAATGGAATTTGCCATATGTACATACACACTAAAGAAGAAAAAAATACCGTTATCTGAATAGATGAAGAAAAAACTTTTGACAAAATTCAACAAGCATTACTAATAAATTCACCATGAACTCAAAATAAAAGGGAACCTCTCATATTCTAAGGTGCATTTATGAATAATCTAAACCCTAAATGGCATTTATGACCAATCTACAGATAACATTATACTTAATGGTGAAAGAGTAAACATTGTCATCATTCAAGCAAATGGAACTTTTGTGTACTTCTGGTGAAATGTAAAATGGTTCACCCACTTTAGAAAACACACAACTGAGCAAAAGAAAACACTAAATAAAGTAGGAATTGAGTAATGTATTCTTTATAAAATATATTTATACTCCAGTACTGAAGCCAGCATTTTAGTCAGTGGTTTGAAATTATCTAATAGAATATACACATGTAACAAAAGAGAAACAGGCATTTTTGTAAACTCCCGTTTACAATAGTAGCCAAAAGATGAGTGAGGGATACTAACAAATATACAAAACTTCTATAAAGAAAACTTTAGAAAAACTTTAGGAAACACTTGGCCTAAACTGTGATCCATTTTTTAAAAATTGAATAGACTTTGCCAAAATTATAGACTTCCTTTCAAAAGGCACACATAAGGGACT
Source organism: Loris lydekkerianus (assembly GCA_963574355.1). NCBI lineage: Eukaryota > Metazoa > Chordata > Mammalia > Primates > Lorisidae > Loris > Loris lydekkerianus. The sequence continues at coordinate 24,005 of CAUYPK010044902.1, forward strand.
GAAAATATAGGTCACAGACTAGGAAAAATACTTGTATGTCATGTTACTTAGTGATTGTTAGGTAATTTTGCATTGTCAAGTAATATTGTAGTTGTGCAAACATAGATTGTACTTACACAAACCTAGATGGTGTATGGTGTGTAGCCTTTTGCATCTAGCTTACAAACTCGTACAGCATGTTACTGCACTGAATACTGTAGGCAGTTTTAACATTATGGTAAGGATTTGTGTATTTAAACATAGAAAAGGTACAGTAAAAACACAATATAAAAGATGTTTTTGTAACCTGTATACCTGTATCAGGCACTTACTGTGGAATTTTCAGGGACTAAAAGTTACTTTGGGTGAGCCAATGACTGAGTGCTTGTGAACTTGAATACCTTGGACTTTACTGTATACTACTGTAGACTTTGTAAATACTGTGTACTTAGGCTATGCTAAATTTATTCAAAATGTTTTTTTCTTCTATACCAAATTAGCCTTAGCTTACATTAACTTTTTTACTTTACAAACTTATTTTAAAAAGTTTTTACTCTTTTATAATAAAAAACAAATATATTGTACAGCTGTATAAAAATATTTCCTTCCTTTTATCTTATTCTGTAAGATTTTTCTATTTTTTACTTTTTATATACCTTTTAAACTTTTTTGTTGTAAAACTAAAACACACACATTACCTTGGCCTACACAGGAGCAGGATCATCATTAGCACTGTCTTTTACCTCCACACCTTGTCCCACTGGCAAGTTTTCAAGGGCAATAACACTCATGAAACTGTCATTTCCTATGGTAACAGGGCCTTCTTCTAGATTACCACTGGACTTGCCTAAAGATGTTTTACAGTTAACTTTTCTTATATACCTATATACTTGAGTATAAGCCGAGTTTTTTCGGCACAAAATTTGTGACGAAAAACCTGAACTTGGCACAAA
>CAUYPK010044903.1:0-27655 GCA_963574355.1 Loris lydekkerianus
AGTCTAACCTCAGTAAATTTAAAGGAATAGAAATTATTCCATGCATCTTCTCGGATCACCATGGAATAAGACTCAAGCTGAGAAACAGCAGGAATCTGCATACACCTACAGAAACATGGAAGTTAAACAGCCTTATGCTGAATGATAGTTGGGTCAGAGATGAGATTAAGAAAGAAATTGCCAATTTTTTGGAACAAAACAACAATGAAGACACGACCTATCAGAACCTCTGGGACACTGCAAAGGCAGTTCTAGGAGGGAAGTTTATAGCACTGCAAGCCTTTCTCAAGAGAACAGAAAAAGAGGAAGTTAATAACTTAATGGGACATCTCAAGCAACTGGAAAAGGAAGAACATTCCAACCCCACACCCAGTAGAAGAAAAGAAATTACAAAAATTAGAGCAGAATTAAATGAAATTGAAAACAAAAGAATAATACAACAGATTAATAAATCAAAAAGCTGGTTTTTTGAAAAGATCCATAAAATAGATAAACCATTGGCCAACCTAATCAGGAAAAAAAGATTGCATTGTATTTGTAACTAATTCAACCCACCATGTCCTTTTAGTGTGAAATTTAGTGTCCTTAAGTGTGAAATCAAGGATGAAAAAAAAAATCCAAACCACCACTGCCACAACCAAACCCCAGTAGCTGTTACTGGTTGCTAAGCCTATATGTGAACCTCAAAATCCTACTCATCAATGTTCCAGGAAATCAAAAATAGTAAATATAAAATGGTTGGATGTGGTAGCTAATGCTTGTGATCCCAGCACTTTGGGGAAGCCAAAGTGAGGATTGCTTGAGGCCAACAGTTCAAAACTAGCCTTAACAACACAGACCCCCATCTTTACAAAATAGAAAAATTAGCCCCACATGGTGGCACATGCCTGCAATCCCAGCCACTCAGAGGCTGAGTTGGGAAGATTAGGTGAGCCCAGAAGTCAGAGGCTGCAGTGAGCTGTGATTTGCTGCTGCATTCCAACCTGGGGGACTGAGACCCCATCTCTTAAAAAAAAATTATTTCAAAGTGAATTTACCTAGCCCTACTCCACATTATATTGAGTCTTGTTTATAAACCAACTAACAAGTATTGTTTATTGTCAATACATTGTTATGAATAAGACTCCATTATGACACCAATTATACCTTTTGTTCCTGATTCTATTCTGGAATCTTAACTAAAACTTGCATTTCCATTGACAGCTCCTTTGTGAGTTGACCCATCTGTCCTTACCCTCCAGGTGCTGGCCTACCCCAGGGGTTATCTGCAGCCCCTTTCCTTCTTACCTTGCCCTTAGATCTGAACGCAGTGTCAGGGCCTTAGATCTGAACCCAGTCTCAGGGTTTAATTACCATCTACTTAATGACAACTCCCAGATGTGCACTTCCAGTCTCAACACTCACATGACTCAGGCATTTCAAACTTAACCTGTCCCAAACTGAACTCATGATTTCCATGCCCTTTCCCTGTTCTCTCCATATCGGAAGAAGGCATTTCCATTACCCCAGTTCCAAGCACAAGCACTGGCATCCTCCCCACACGGCCCATAAGCACGTCCTGTGGGTGCCACCTTCAGCCCCCACCTGCAGGCCAGCTGTTTCACACCACCTTGACTGCTTGTCCTTTCTCTGAATCATCTTCTCACTAGATGTTCTGCATTCACTCTTGACTATCCTATAGCGGTCCTGTGAACATGCGATCCCACCCTCCTGTCCTTTGCCATCTACACTTTGTAAGTAAGGAGCCTAGATTCTCCTCCCTGGCTCCTGTGGCTTGCTGTGCTCCAGCCATTAGGTCCTGGCCATCTCCCGCGCCTGCCCACTAGTACCTAACCTCTTGGGAGTTCTGACCTTATTTGAGAAGCTCCCCCACATTCTCAGGGCCTCCTCCTCTCAGGCCCGCACCCCCTTGAGTGCCTCTCCACTGCTTTCCGCTTCTCCGGAGCCCAGACTGGGGCGTCTGAGGCATCTGACTTCTGTTGCCTGTCTTCCCCAGAGTGCAGGCTGCACCGGGGACCTCTTTTATTCCAGGCCGAGTCCCGGGGCCTAGAAGAGCACCTTCCACGGGGCAGGCCTCCTGTACGGATGCCAGCCCTGGCTAAGGAGGAAATACAGATGGACTTGGTCCCTCTCTTCCTCCCTAGCTTCTGATTATCAAATTGCTTTTCTCCTCAAGGGCCTGAGTCCTGCCCTTGCCTGAGATAACATTCTCTCTGACTGCACTGACAAGAGTCTTGTGAACACTCCGGAGAACCTTTTGCCCCTCACCTGCCCTGCACAATACCCTGTTGGGGAAGGAGACTGCCTCCCTATGGCCCTGGCCCTGCCCAACATCCTTCTCTTCCTTGAGCCTCCACACTCCCTAGCCTGGAGCACCCACCGCTGTCCTTCTCAGCACCTCCAGAGGCACTATGCTTTGCTTTTGTCCGCGCCATGTCTCCCCTTCCTTGAAACGCTAGACGTACTGGAACAGGGCTCTGTATCAGCCACCACGTACCCCTGGACTGCGGTCCTTAGACCGGCCACCTCAGCAATGGCCTCCCCTTTCTGGGGAGATCAAAGGGCCTTGCCCCTCACCAGCGCTCTGAAGATACTAAGCAAGTCACTCCAGAGTCCCGGAGTGGGGTGTGCTCCCGCGTCTTCACCCTGCAGCCACGCTTTCGCCCTGTCTAGAGAAGCGGGAGCTTGATGACCACTTTTCCCTAAGGTCAGATTTTTCCAACTAACTTTGCAAGAAAACTAAAGGAGAAATAGAACAACAACAAAAAATACAAAAGGATAAAACAACTTCAGAGCACACATTCCAGGACCTTGCAAGACGTAAGGCTCCAGGTGGAGCCTGGGGAGGCTCGCGGAGAACATACTGCGCCGGCCCTTCTTCCCCGCCGGGCGGGGCGCCTTACGTCCGCGCGCGCGCACGCTCGTACACGCGCACGCACGTAGGCCAGACGTCTCGGCCCCCCTCTTCCTGCCCCAGGTGACCCACGAGGTGATCCCGTCCCGGGTTCTCCTTGAAGCCTGCTTTTTTTCCATTCCCAGATCGGGGCTCCTCCCCAGAGTCCTGCCCTTCAAATGGCCTTTTGAGTCTTTTCGCGCTAGGCCCGACGCGAAGGTGCCCTCTCTCTCATCACTGAGTCTCGGTCTGGTCAGACGCTCCGGTCCACTTTATTTTTGTCTGCAGAGCATCCCCTTTATCTCCTTCTTTTCTTCCATTCCCCCGCCTGTCGCGCGGTCCAGGCCTTCAACTCTTACTATGAGAATGCCACCCACTTCCCAGTCCCTGCTGTCTGAGGGGGCCCCACTTTCTTGAACCTGGCTTCCAACAGCTCCACCCCCATCCCCCAAACTGTTGGAGGTGCGCTCTTCCCTTCCTTTCCTGTGCTGCAAGTGCTTACCGACTGCTCTGTGGGAAGTGTGGCCACAGTCCGTCCTGTTATCCAAGCCTCAAAGGGATGTTGCTGTGATCTGAAAATGTATTCCCTTTCCTTCTCTCCGAAACTACTACCTGTAATCTCATCTACAATTTCACTCTTCGACAAAGCTTTCCCCGACTACCCATTTTAACATTAATATCTCTTCTCTGAAATGCTTCTGCACATACATATAATGTAGCTCCCCAATTTTCTGAATTTTCCTATCTCCACAAGATTTTAAAATAGAGACCATACCTTAAACATCTGTAGCCAACAAAACTTGGGGCCCAGAATGGGGCACAAGGTTGCCACTAGTCTTGCTTGACCTGATTAGAAAAGGCAACATATCCTGAAGGTCAAGGGGAAGGCTGTATAACCGTTGAAAGGAAAATAGAACTGTTCAAAGAATATGAAAGCAGCCATGTAAACTTTGAAACATTAGACCTGTTACTCAGTAGTGTAAGAATTAAATTTTTCATCAAGACAGAAACAGATCAAATGCCATTTCCTGGATATCATTAACGTCCTATGTGCAAGTAATACATAATCCCACTACCTCGGTTTTTAGTTCAGTTATCTAAAATGGGCTCAATAATGTAGGGTGCAGTATTCTGTCACTAGGTTAAATGCACCTTGCAAAGTTAAGCAGTCATCCTGAGCTTTCCCATTGATAAGGAGCATTAAGCCTATGTTTTCCTCCTTCCAGCCATACTCAGGTCATTTCATTCACCAGCACTTTGTGTGACCTCAGCCTCAAGAGATCCTGGAGCACCCTCACTTATCGGCTTTCTGTGCTTAGCCCAAAAGAGTCTGCTGTGCTAAGCATGCTTCCTGTCTTTCCTGATTGTGCTTACTCATTGATATTAGTGCTATGAATTTAAAAGTTATTTTGGTAAAATGCCTCCAAAACTTTGTATGTCACCTATAGCCAACTAAAGTCTGATAGTGAAGGTGGATGCTCTGGAGGCTTCTGTGTAGATCTGACCAGGATCCATGTTGTCAGTCTTCCAAATAGATGGCCAGTCCCCTGGTTAAATTTTTCATTCACTCAGGCATGCATTTTACAATCCAAAATTGTCTCTTTTGTTCAAACAAGAGGCCATTTGAACAAAACCCAAATCATGAAGTGTCAGGATGCTCAGCAGTGGATGGTGGGGACACAGACACCCTTGCCTTTGCTTGCTTAGGGCTCGTTGGGGAAACTGCTTTCTCCAAATACTGCTCCTGATGTGGGCGACTCCCAGGCAGGAGAATGGAATCCACGTTAAACTCTCAGTGATCCCACAATCATTATCCTCTGACATTGAGCTAAGTGTGCAAAGTGTATTGTATTTGTCTGTGTGCTTACTACAGACATGATTAAAGAGATGAAAGGAGTCTAAACCATAATGAAAGACCAGTGAAAAAGAAATCAGCTGATTTTTTTTCAAAAACTAGAACTTCAAAAAATGAAAGTCATGGGCATTTATCTTTTATGATGATCAATGTGATATGTCATTACAGAAAATGCAGAGAAGTAGGTAAAGAAAAAAATCACCCCATAGAAACACTCTTCTTAACATTTCAATATTATTCTTCCTTTTACTGTGTGCCCATATGAATGTGTGTAAAAAAGCCACTGTCACTATTATTGTATTAGACCATTGTCATTCATCATTATAGTGTCAGTATTTCTTCATGTCCTGAATGTTCTTAAAATTATATTTAATGGCTACTTTATATTTTATGAATTATGAATGAACCATAGCTTTTCATTTTTGCCAGGCCTTATTCCATAAAGAATTTAAGATAGTGTATCAGTTGGGAATTATTTTGTCTGCAAACAACAACAAAAACCTAACTTGAACAAACAGGGTTTTCACTTCACATGAGAATTCTAGAGGTGGCTTTTGGGGTTTATTCAGTAGTCCCACAATGTCACAGCAGATGCACTGGGCCTTTCTTTACTATTCCCTCATCTTTATTGACTCATGCTTACAAGGTGGCTGCCCAGCTCCAGGCATCACATCTGTATTTTATATGGAAAGGAAGGGGAAGAGACAGCACAAGTAGCACTTGCCCTTTTCTTAGGAAACCAAAGCTTTCCCAGACATTCCCTAGCAGACTTTTTACACCTCACTGAAAAGAACTGCCTTTTATATTCACCTCCAGCCACAAGGGAGGGTGGGAAAGCAAGCATTTTTCTTTCCAATCACGTTAGAGACAGGCAAGAGAGAGGAGGATAGGAGTAGGAGCTGGACTGGCAGGACAACAGAGTCAGCCATTGGCAACCAGCTGCCATTGTTCATCCTCTAATGAACATTTCTGGTCTCAGTTATTCTTTCTTAGAAGTAACATCATTATAAATCATATATATATATATTTATCCAAATCTCTGATTATTTCCTCAGTATCATTTTCTACATATAGGATTAGAGGTCAAAGGTAATGTTACATCTCTCGTATTACATTACTAAATTTCTTTCCGGAAAGATCTTACCACTGTGCATCACCATGAAAAGTGTGTAAGAGCTAGGCACACCTATTTGGGACACATTCTTTGTTGTCCCGTGTCTTGGACTCAGAGCCTTGACCACTGCCAGTGTCACATGAGCATCCGGATGATAACACATCATTGTTCTTGTAGGTTACACAAGGAGGTCTGATGTAATTCCAAGAGCATATATCCAATGTTTTGCAACATCTGGACCTAAAGGACTCTGGGGAGGGCTGGGCTGATATGGAGGAGTAGTGAGATGCTGCAGTCTCAAACCAGTCTCCTCTGTCTGGTTTACCAATTGAATAAACAGTTACTGAACCTCATTTTCTCAACAGGCACACTGTGCACTTTTGGATGGGACAGTTCTTTAAGGTCACCCAAACACCACAGAACATTTGCCTCCCTGGCTGCACGGGGATCTGCCCATCGCACTGCCTATTCTGTGATAAGCAGGAAAGTCGCCTCCCTCTGTGCTCTGTGACACCAGCCCAGGGTTGGAAGCCCACCAGACCTTCAGTCCCAAAACATCACATTAACTGCTTTTTAACAACTGCATCTGGGAAAGTAGCCAAAGGTATTAAATACCCACACTGACCTCTGCTCAGACACCTCCAGAAAAGCATGTTTCCTGGCTATTCTAGCTACAGATGCCTCAAAGGAAAGGCCACATGTGCCAATCCAACCTGAGAGCCAGGCTTAAAGGGGGGAGAGCCCACTACAGCCAGGTGTTCTCTAGAGACCAGAGGCTGTGCTTGTCTTGGAAAGTCAGCAGGTGGGGGTGTGGGAGGATGGAGGGAACCCCCTGGAACAGAGAGGGGGCAACAGCCACTAACCAGGAAATGGCAAGGGGGGGAGAGAACACAAGGCACAGTGTGGGCCTGAGGTAGCCACCATCAAAGGGGACTGTGGAGGCAGGTCAGCAGACTAGTCCCTGGACAGGGCTGGGTTTAGTTTGGAGAAACAGCACATTTAAAGGCCTAAAGGTAGCATTTCAGGGACAGAGGAAGTTAGGTTCAGATCCTGATGCGTCTTGATACTGCTATGGTTTTTGTTCTGTGGGGTGTCCACCCGGAGATGGGTGGGCAGAGTCACCATTAGGAGGCCACAGGACAGTCTGTGGGGGGTGCCTAACCCAGGGAGGTATATGATGAAGAAGCAGGAAGAAACCTAGAATAGCTCCCTGACATCCTTCATTGGAAAGAGTAGATTGTTTTCTGTTCAGTAATTAAGTTTTTGAAGTAAAACATTCTATCTCCTATAGACACATCAGAAGAGGCCAGCCACAGTATGAGGTGAGGGAATTGGCAGGATGCTCAATCGGTGAGATTTCTCTAAAAAACACCAGTGGTCAGAGCAAAACATCGGAAGTTCATTCCAAGAGAAATTAACATTTAGCTCTTTCTTAGATTGCTAGTGAGTGAAGTTTTCTTTTATTTGCCTTTTAACCAAATCATAAAAATTAATGTTTTTTAAATATTTTAAAATTCAAAATGAGAAGTATTTTCTTTGGTTGCCCTGGAGACTTGGGGATATTCTAACCGCTGAGACTGCTTTCCTCTCTGCAAAGAATGGAACTGTCTTTCAGTTCCCATTTGCAGCATCTGGCTTGTTGGAGCAACAGTGATACAGGACTCATCTTTGTCCCCCTCCTCTACCAGGGCTGCTCCCATCTCTAAAATAGCCCACAGTCTCAGTCCCCACCATCCCTGTGCATGACTGTGGTCCCTGTTGTACCCAGGCTTAGAGGGCACGCCTCCTCCCTGGGGACATTTACCTAATACTTGCTGAGTGGAGGCTAAGGCTGGCCACTGCCTCTGTTGTGGTGGCATCTCTGAGCCCAGGTGGGTGGGGCTGATAAGCCCAGAAGAACACAGTCTGGTGCCACCCCAGGGCTGGTCTGAGTGTGTCGTTTCCACACCCACATATGTTGGACACCAACAAGTATTCTTAGTTGACTGGCCCTGCAGCCCTGCTCTGCTGGGCTGGATCTTGCTCCTGGTAGGGTGGCTGTGCCCAGTTTGCCCTGGATGCTTCCCCTGGCACTCAGCACCACCATGGTCCCTCTGTGCCTCTGCCCCATCTACCACCAATCCAGCTTTGCCCAGGTGTCCAATATGGACACTTGACCTTAGGTGGAGAAGATATTCCCCTATCAATTGTTTCCACCCAAATGTGGCCTCAGAGTAGGGCCTAGTTTGATGCTAGACTATCTTTAACACCTTCTAATACTCAAAATCTTCCTCTTTTAACCAAAGAGGGAATGTACCCAGAGTTTTTGGCAAATAATATCCAGTAGAATGTAACAACTTTGTTGTTCTCCATGTGTTTATTCTTTTAAGAAAAGTACTCTATTTTCTTGATTTGCAAATAAAGCTGGTTGAGTTGGCAATTTATTTATTCTGAAAACTAACACTCATTTAAGGTATTCATGCCAATTTTCCATTGACAGTAGTGATGTAAAATTTCCTATTTAATATAAATTTAAGCATAAAAAGAGAGTTGATTTGAATACAGAAAAAAAAGCAAATAATAGAAGAGGCATTAGATTAGTCAGGAAGGTAGCATAGTGGCATGGGCATGGGAATGACAGCCACTTGGGAAAGGATGCTGTAAACCCATACCCTGACCAGGAGTTGGCTCAAGCTTCTGCATAGCCCCAGAGCTCCTGAGAGAGACAGCAGGAGCTAGGTGGTGGGAGCAGGCATTGCTGTTACAGCTCTGGCTTCCTCATCTCTGAACTGAAGTTTAACCTGGCTCCCCCATGTATGCCAGCATGAGTGCAAGGTGACAGCAGCTCAGTGGTATACCAGAGCTCTAGACATTTATTTGGCCCTGCTTGCTGGACACTAGGGGCATGTAGGATAGACATATGTGCCTGCAGAGAGCTGCTCCAGCGCCTGCATTTGGAAGTGGGAGCACAGCCACCCAGAGAGCACGCTTGGGCGCCATCCCTGACGATGGCCTGCCCCTTGGGTGAGGACTTTAAGCCCACCTGTCACAGCCTACGTATTAACGAGCATGTCCCCCACCCCCACCCCTTACAGGTTAGGAATCGGGAGCAATGGGCGACTGGAGCTTTCTAGGGCGACTTCTAGAGAACGCACAGGAGCACTCGACGGTCATCGGCAAGGTCTGGCTCACCGTGCTGTTCATCTTCCGCATCTTGGTGCTGGGGGCCGCTGCCGAGGAGGTCTGGGGTGATGAGCAGTCGGACTTCACCTGCAACACCCAGCAGCCCGGCTGCGAGAACGTCTGCTACGACAGGGCCTTCCCCATTTCGCACATCCGCTTCTGGGCGCTGCAGATCATCTTCGTGTCCACACCCACCCTTATTTACCTGGGCCATGTGCTGCACCTCGTGCGCATGGAAGAAAAGAAGAAAGAGAGGGAGGAGGAGCTGCTGAAGAGAGACAGCCTGCAGCAGGGTGCGGCCAGCCCGAAGGACAAGCCCCCGGTGCGCGATGACCGCGGCAAGGTGCGCATCGCCGGCGCCCTGCTGCGCACCTATGTCTTCAACATCATCTTCAAGACACTGTTCGAAGTAGGCTTCATCGCTGGCCAGTACTTCCTGTACGGCTTTGAGCTCAAGCCACTCTACCGCTGCGACCGCTGGCCCTGCCCTAACACGGTGGACTGCTTCATCTCCAGGCCCACAGAGAAGACCATCTTCATCATCTTCATGCTCGTGGTGGCCTGTGCGTCCCTCCTGCTCAACATGTTAGAGATCTACCACCTGGGCTGGAAGAAGCTTAAGCAGGGGATGACCACCCACCTGGGCATCGACCCCGCGGAGGCCGGGGTGGTGGCAGCAGAGCCCCTTGCGCTGCCCACGGGCTCCAGCCCAGCCGCCGTCACCATCGGGTTCCCGCCCTACTACACGCAGGCCCCATCGTCGCTGGGACAGGCCCAGCCTGCAGGCTACCCTGGGGCCCCGCCACCGCCTGCAGCGGACTTCAAAGTGGTAGCTCTATCCGAGGCTCCAGAGAAGGGCCACCCGGCCAAACTCTACAACAGCCACCACCACCTGCTGATACCCGAGCATAACTGGGTCAACCAGGCGGCTGAGCAGCCAGCCCCTGTGCGCGCTGCCTCTCCCCTGGTGCCCACGCCCACGCCAGTGCCCACTCCCGCGGTGCCCACGCCCACGCCAGTGCCCACTCCCGCCGCGCCCACGCCCGTGCCCACGCCAGTGGCGCCCAGCCTGGCAGGCAGCAGTCCCCAGCCGCTCCCCCCCGAGGGCGATGGCGACGGCGAAGCGGAAGGCAGCGGCAGCAGCCTAGAGGACAGCGCCCTGGCCGTGACACCCGAGGAGGAGGAGGAGCAGGCGGTGACCACCGCTGCCAAGATGCACGTGCTGCCCTCGGAACCTGCTGACCCCGCAGATCCCGCAGACCCTGCAGACCCCGGGCGGTCCAGCAAGGCTAGCAGTGGGCGAGCCAGACCCGATGACCTGGCCATCTAGTGCTGGTCTCTCCAGACAGCTTTATAATATTCTTTTTTCTAGAAACCAAAACCAAAGTGCAGTTCAAACCAGCAGGTAGAGATGAAAATGAGCCTCTGGAGTCCGGGGAAGGCAGACGGTGAAGCAGAGGAAGTCAGGTTTCCGTGTTTAATGCTTGCTGTTCTTAGCGCTGTTGAGTTATAGTGGGGGGTGGGGGGGTGGCAGCAATGTTCTGAGATAGGGGGTGGGGGGGCACAAGGGTCCTTTAGAGACCTTCACGGCAGCCTCGAAGCCCAGCAGCCTGATTGCTGTCAGGCCTGGCCTGCGTCTCTGTGGGTAACTGTTCAGTCCTGGTGAAGCAGCTTCTGCTGTCCCTTCCTGGCAATTAGATTTCCTATTCCTCAGCTCTGCAGAGCCTCTGGGCAGCGCATAGTCACAGGGGCACTTAGCTCTATCTCGGTTTGATTGTTTTAACTTCAAGTTGAATTTCATTTGGGATATTTGCCAAACTGCACTAAAAAAAGATTCAGAGCAAGTCTATATAGTGTCGTTTGGGTTTCTGAAATTGCATGTGAAGCCCAGGATATCAAACTGCAGGCTTCATGAGGCGGGACAAAGAGCATTTACCCTTTGGAGGCAGATTCCATGGGTGAGGACCACAGAGGTTGCTGGTAGAAAGCAGATGGTGGTGCAGCAACATTTGAAATCCTTTTTAAACATCTGAGAAAATTGACATAAAAGTGTGTCAGGTATACGTTAGGTATTTATTTTTAAGACGATATTTTGTGCTTTGATCTGAATGGTACAGATAGACCTATTTTCTCCCACTTTTTTTTTAAATGAAAGAGAAATAGTACTGTTAAAATGGATACTGACCAACAGAATGCTAATTTGCCCTAATACATACTAGTAAAGATTTTGAACTTTCTTTAAAAGAAAAATCTTCAACTTCATGAGTCAGCTAATTACAATGAGAATGTAGTATATAAAATAAAAGCAGGGAGGAAATTTAAGTTCATTTCAAATACTTGAAGTTGTGAAGTTTTTGAATGGGAAAAAGTTAACTACTGTTGCCAGGACAAATTTTTTATAAAATGAATCAATGATGATCTATGCATTTTTTTTTTTTTTTTTTTTTTTTTTTAAAGACAGTACAGAATAAAACACTTCAAGTTTCCTAACCATTCTTTGTGGGCAGCCTATTTGCTTTCTAAAGTGTAAATAAAAGTGTCTGGGTTTTCCTGCCTGGGTAAGGCATGTGCCAATGTAGAGCGTATGCCCCATTTCCCATCCACAGGAGAACCATCCTGACATGGAAGGCTATTTAAGTGTGTGGGCTTGGCTGGAAGATGGCAGAACTTTCTGTACAGCACACACTGCTATAATGTCTCAGTTACTATTTGTTTATAAAACCATGAACAATAATAATGTTGAGCCTGTCTCTACTCACACTTTTCACCTCCAACTTCTACTGAGTATTGTCAGCCCTTGACAAAAGGCCATGTACTTTTCCATTTATTTCATTTCTTTTTATCAATAACTTTCATTTCTGGATGATACATTTGGGGCCACACTCCACAACATTCTTCTATTTTATGTCATAAAGGGTGCTCCATTAACAATCTGATGAAAAGAAGTGCTGTTTGCAATTCTCAGATTCCTGTATGCAACTAGTATTTCCTGTCAGTCAAACACAAAAAGTTCATCAATGCATTCTGCTCATTGTGGGATGCACTGAACAATCTCCTAGGCTAGAAAATGCTAACTTTCCATACTTATCTTCGAAGCCTTTCTTGATCAGATTGAGAAAGAGAATTAATCCCTTTGGAAAATTACTTGAGTGACTCTTTTCTCACTTCTCCCCTGGCTGTGCCTAACTGGGGCCATCCTAGAAATAACTTCTCTCTGGAGTTAACTCATCACATGCAGAGGATGCCTTAGGCCTAAGGTAGCAGGATTTAGCTCTCCTGAGTGAGAAGGGCTGCTAGAAAGTCCTTGTGTGAAAACTGTTCTGATAAAAACTTTGGCCATTTTGGAAACTGCAATAGCAGTCATTAGAGAGCACAGTGTAGCTCACAGAGTGCATGTGATACTTATTCAGTTCTTTAGGTTCTGCCATAAAAATAATAATAATAATAATAATGAGCTTCTTGTTCGTTTGGGTTTCTGAAATTGCATGTGAAGCCCATTGATTTAGATTGGGGTTGGAGATGAGTGAGAATTATAATTGTACCTAGTTTTTACATTTTCAAACTGAATTTATTCACAATATGTTTATGGGAATGCCAATATTATGTGATTGACCATAGTCTAGTTGGTCCATTTAATGAGTGGGTAGGAGTGTATTAGATTCATCTACTTGAAAATCACTAATATATAAAGAAGTGAGATTTTGCAACAGACAGTGCCTGTGGTATTTTTTCAGGTTAGTGCACTGATTTCAATTCATGTAACAAAAGAAAGCATGCCTTAAATCATGTTGCTATTCGAGGTATTCATAATCCCAAAGGCTGTATCCTTCTGCCTGATGGGTAGTGTGCAATTGTTCTCTACTTAACCAGTCATTTTAAGCATTGAAATATGCAATTAAAATAGAAATTGCCTTTCCCTATGGACAAGATTCCAGACATGTTTTTTTCTATGCTGTTAATTATTTGAAAATTGCACTAAAACTGTTATTCTCTTGATGTAATAAAAAATTTTTTAAAATCCCTAAGCCTATCTTAGAATTCAAAAGTTATATCTTTATATTTAGGTACACATTTTTTAACCTGCTATATACAATTCTTATTCTATCCCTGTTTTCATAAAATACTAAAAATTGCTATAGTCAAAATATATTTTTGAAAATTCTGAAACATTTTTATATTATCATTCACTTTCTCCTTTTTAAACTTTGTTTTAGTGAGTTTGTTTAAAATAAAATCGACACACAAAAGCATCCTTCAGTTTAAAACAGAAAGAAAAGGGGAAAGAAAGGGAGAAAGAGCAAGCCAGATACATATATCAGATATACCCTGACTTGATCTGGACAAGTAAGTGATCATAGAATTCTAATTCAAAAATACCTAAAATAATGACTATGACTACAATTCAAACATCACTTTACAAAAATTAAAGCGAATAGGGTTTAAGTCTCTTCTCAGTTGAGGCTTTTAAAAAATTATTAATTAATACTTTTTTAATTCTTTAGTATTACTTAATAAAGTTCTCTTTTGTGAAATTTTTTCTTTTGAACTTTTTCTTCTGATACTTGCAACATTAATTCATGGATCTCCACCAAAATAAATACTTGTGGTGAGTATTACATGCTTTAAGAGGGCCAGTGTTGTTTTTATGAAGATAAATAGATTTTTAACCAACACCCCACCATCCCTGCCCCACACATTTTGGATATTCTAAATAACCCTTGAATATATGTGGACATTGCGCATTTAACATCAGAGTATGTATTTCTTCTCCTAATTTTATATTACGCTGCAAGTCTTGAGCTGACTTACTCTAAGATTTCTTACTGCCAAAGAATTGTTTCCCCCTTTACATTGCAGAATGTCATGATATTATTTGTGGTCAGTTAGAGATTTAAATAACACTAAAAGCAGTGAACTGTTTCTAGAGAGTACTGTATTTGAAGATGTTTGGTGTGTAAATATTAACTTAGCTCATATATTTACAAGACTCATTACTAAAACTAAATTTTTATGCCATCATAGTGTCTCTACCAGATTACATTGTAACTGAAAACAAATATTTTCTAAAATAAGTAATAAAAAGTGGCCTTAAATTTAAATTGCTAGTTCTGTAGTTGGTTAATTGTTTTCATTGATAGACTCCCTGAGCAGGTTTTCAGAATTATAGGTTTTATTATATTAGATATAATGAGGAGCAAAACACTTTTTCCTGAAGAAGCAACTTGAGAGATTACTGCAGAGGCTTCTCCTCACTTAAAAAGTGTCTCCCAAGGATCCCTGCTCTCCTGATGTGTTCTTTTGAAGAAACTATATTGCAGATATTGCAAAAGTTTCCCTTCTTCCGCCTGAAGTCCCCTCACCCAGGATTCTCTTAAGCTGCCTGAGGCTTGAAGAGCAAGAGGTCTGGAGCTGACAGCACCTGGGAAGCTGTCCCTAGAGAGTGACACATAGCCTGTAGCTTGTTTGCCTCCGATGCCCCTGGCAGTACACGGAATGGGCCTGATCTCCAGTCCCTGATAGGAAACATAGTTCCCACTTACACCGTTCCTGCTTCACAAATGCACGTGTGAGATGATGGCAAGGGTCATACTGTAACACAAAGGAGACCTGCCTGGGTGCTCTGAAGGTGCCACATTCAAAATGCAGCCCCACCAAACACAAAGCAGGGGGATTTTCTTGTTGAATGGACACTCCACTCAGGGGATAGACTCTGCCTTGGGTGGGTGGGTGTCAGGCCATAGCCACAGGCCAAGTCTGGTGGACCCTGGGGGCCCAGCAACAGCAGACGGGATGTGGAGAACACCAAAGGGGCGCAGTGCACCCCAGGCTCCTGGGGAAGGCTGCGCCCATGGGTCCTGCAGCCTGGACCACATCCTAAAGGCAAGGGTGGCGAGGGAAGAGAGGAAGCCGAGTCAGGGTCTGGTCTGGATTGAGGGGGCTGCACCCAATGTGAGCCCCTGTTCCCCATGGGGCCCATTAGGGACCTGAGGGGGCCAAATGGCCTGCTGCTGGCACCAAAGGCCCAGGCTGTTCACTCCCCATGCATGGGCAGGCTTCAGGGCTATGCTGTCATTCACATGGTCCTTCACATTAGAACGGCGTCCTCTTCTTTAGCCCAGGATGCACAGTCCTGTAGGGACTATATTCTGTACCACTCCTTTCCAGCCAGGTGACTTTGGGGTGTTTATTTTCTCACTCTGACTATATAGATGAACTTTCTCATCTGCAAACAGAAAGTTTCAAGGAGTAAATGAGGAGGATGGTAAAATGCTTTGCCTAGTGCCTGGCCTATAGTGATGCTTAATAAATGCAATCCTGAGTGTTAATAAATAAAAATAATCCTCAGGCTGGCCAGAATTTTCTCATGCCCATACAGTTTTATGTTTTACCTTTATTTTTAAAACAAAACAGCTTCACACATGCAATGGAATATTACACACCTTTTAAAAAGAAGAAAAGTCTGACACATGCTATAACATAAGAACCTCGAGGTTGCTATGCTGAGTGAAATAAGCCAGTCACAAACATCACAAATACTGCGTGAATCCACCTATAGAAGAGAAGGCACCAGAATAGTCAAACTCATAGAGACAGAAAGTAGAATGGAGGCTGCCATGATCTGGGACAGGGGTGGAGAGTGGCTTACCTGGGACAGAATGGAATTTCCAGGGGATGAAGTTCTGGAGGGGATTAGTGGTGACAGCTGCACACTAGTGTGAATGTGCTCCAATACCACTCAGCCATACACCTGAAAATGATTAAAATTATAAATTTTATGTTACATACATATTTTTAACCACAATTAGAATTTTAAAATATATAGATTCAAAAGCTCCTCCCCCCCCCAAAAAAAAACTGTTTCAAATTGAATCAAAATATACACGTAAAAATGGTGTAGTGTCTTACACAGCTTGATGAATCTGAACATACCCAGAGTAAGAGATACTTCATCCCAAAGCCTCCCTCTCTTCTTTGATTATGTCAGGACTGCCCACTCTGTCATTTTTTTTTTAGAGACAGAGTCTCACTTTGTCATCCTCATTAAACTGTTGTGATGTCACAGCTCGCAGCAACCTCCAGCTCTTGGGCCTAGGCAATTCTCTTGCCTCAGCCTCCCAAGTAGCTGGGACTACAAGCACCCACCACAGTGCTGGGCTATTTTTGTTGTTGTTGTTGCAGTTTGGCCGGGGCCAGGTTCGAACTCGCCACCCTCAGTATATGGGGCCAGACCCTACTCACCGAGCCACAGGTGCCAGCCTCTGTCATCATTATTCATTCTAAATTTCCTCAGAGAAATGAAGCAGGCCATTGGGAGGGAGAAAGAAGGGTGAATTCAGAAGACGGCAGGTGACCACTTAGCCAGAGTCATCCCCAAGCACTGATCCTATGTCAGTAGGCCAGCTCTGGACTCATCCCAGAACACCATTATTGGCCTCGATGTGGAATCTTCTTTGATCCATTTTATGAGTTTTATTACCTTTTCTTCTTTTCAATTTTTTTTTTTTTAAGAGACAGAGGTCTCACTGTGTTGCCTACTGGATTCTAATTCTTGGGCTCAAGCGATCCTCCTGCCTTGGCCTCCTGAGTAGTGGAGAGTATAGGTGCATGCTACCACATTCAGCTTCATTACATTTTTAATAAAAAACAAAAGGATTGGGCAGTGCCTGTGGCTCAAAGGGGTAGGGCGCTGACCCCATATGCCAGAGGTGGTGGGTTCAGACCCAGCCCCAGCCAAAAAAAAACTACAAAAAAAAAAAGATTTATAACTTTTTCAAAACTCTGTCCCCAAGGCAGTTACTAAGGACTTTTTGAAAGAAATCACACTGACTTCAGATGGTAGTTCCATCTCAGAAAGTTCTGCAGGTTTCTGGGCTTAGGGAGCCGCTGCCTCCCTGGCCCTGCCCTCAAAGTTACCGCACTCACCTGGACATCCACTTCCAAAGGTCCATGTGCTTGCTAAGAAAAGAAACAGGCTTATTTCCTTAAAGAAGGCATGTGCCCACTTTTTCTGCTTTCTAGACCAACAGATAGCATGTCTGGACATGCTTCAGGTGGCACAAAGGTGGAAGCTAGAACACCTGTCTGTCACTCTTAGTCACTACCACTTAATGGAACCAAAAATCATGTCATCAGGTTGCCATAAGAAGGAAAGATGGTGATGAGTATGTTCATTGCATTCTCAGACCTTGAGGCCTGTCCAATCATAAAAACAACCATTAAACATAAAATCATTTTTAAAAGTACAGCATCTTGAATGTTCTAAGTGTCCAGGCTTAGAGCTAGAAAGGCCTAGACTTAGGTGTGTCATGTACTATCTGACTTCCGGCCAGTTGCCCTCTCTGAGCCTGCTTCCCAGATCGATGAAATGGAGTTGGCACCTTCATTGCTATGAAAATTAGGGAAACTGCATGATGTCAGAGTCAAACTGATAAATATTTCATGGTGAGGCCAAGGTTGCAAGGTCCCTGAGCCCCTGTTGCTTTCCTGAGGCTGGAGATGGGTCACAGTCTATCCCCACTCACGCACACCCCTCCAGCGGGTCACGCTCATGAGGGGTCTGGAGCCATAGTCACTGCAGCTCTGTGACTAGTCAAAAGGTGGAAATAGCCCAAGCGTCCACCCTTGGATGAACGGCGCATAGAATAACTATACAATGAGGATCACTTAACAAGGAAGAGCATTCTGACATATGCGACAACATAAATGAACCTTGAAGACATTGTACTGCATGAAATAAACCAGGCACGGAGGGATAAAGACCATGTGATTCCACACATGCAGATCTGGAGCAGTCAAGCTCACGGAAACAGAACTCAGAATCATGGCTGCCAGGGGCAGCAGGAATTTTGCATTTGATGAGGATAGAGCCTCAGTCTGGGAAGATGGAAATAGAGTCCTGGAGATGATGGAGGTGATGGCCACACAATAGTGTGAATGCGCTTAAAGCAATTGAACCGTGCACTTAGAAATTGTTGAACTGGCAATTTTATGTTATGTGAAATTTACCACAATCAAAATCTTTTTTCAATAAAAATAAATTTTCTTTTAAAAAAGGAAATGACCCACATTTTCTTTACACCTCTGATCCAGCGTGACTCTGCCATCCAACTACATATGTGCCACCTTGGAGGTACTTAGTAAATGGTGACTTCTTTTTTGTCAAGCTGGCTGGTTATTTTGGTCTGTGTATCTCATTTTCCAACTCAGGGAGAAGTTGTTTCTCTGCTGTGTGAGGTATTTACTACAGAAGAATCTGATGTCTTGGCTCCTGTCTCCTCACAGGATTCCCCAGATTCCCTCTCCGTGGATGATACAGCCACACAGCACTGGGGCCCTAAGACATTGTACCCCAAGCTGAGAGTTAGCTCAGGGCTAGGTACTGGCTGAGGGTAGCTTCTGCAGCCACATGATATGTGCTAGGGTTTCAGGGGTCTCCTTTGAGAGGCTAAATACTGGCTCCTGAAGATGTCCACACCTGAATCCCAGGAAATGATGGCTGTCACCTTACATGCCCAAAGGGACTTTGCAGATATGACTGACTTAAGGCTCCTGAGATGGGAGATTATCCTGGATTACTTGGTTGAGCCTGAGATATAAACACAAGGCTCCTTCTAGAGGGAGGCAAAGGGAGATTTGACTACAGAATAGATGTGAGGACAGAAGCAAAGATTAGAATGATACCTTTTGAGGTAAAGGGATAAGTGGCCACTAGGAGCTAGAAGGGCAGGGAAGGGGGTGGGAGCCCAAGTCTCCAGGGGGGACATTCTTACCTGGCTGACACCAGGACAAGCCAGGCTCAGTCAGGAAGCCCCCTTCCAACACACACAGAGACACACACATTGACAGGCAGAGACCCCTTCCAGGGCCCAGAGAAGGGGAAGCCTGTGCCTGGCCTCCAGTTTGCAATGTCCTTGAGTACTTTGCTCAGAATGTGTCCTCATTCCACTCAGTAAGTAGCAACTGCTACAAAAGATTTTTACGTCAAAGAAGATTTTTCCAAGCCTGGCCAGTAGGGCCATTCCCCACTCCTACTCCCTGTCTCCTTCCTCCATAGCAAGCACAAATCACCTTCTCACAAACTGTCTCACTTATTCATTTTGTTTATTGTCTGTTCCTCTTTCTCTAGACCTGGCTTTTGCATTTGCCTTGAGTGTAGAATGGTGCCTGCATGCAGTAGGCTTCAGTAAACATGGGCTGAATTTTCAATGAAAGAATGGATGTCTGCCTCATTAAACACCATGGCAGTCAAACACATCCAGGACATTGGATCAGACACTTGCAACATAATAGAGCTGGCAATTCACTCAACAGACTATGGGCAACAATAACCTTCCCCTTCTACAGAAAAGTTGGTGCTTGTTCAGGCAGCTTTAGTGTGTGTGGTGTACACAAATGTGGGCCTGACATTTCCTGCTTACCCACAGGATTGCAGACCACACTGGCCTGTAATATGGGGCTGGGGAGAAGGGGGGAGGCACCTGCAGTCTCCAAGGGCTTCCACATGTGTGTTCTTCATTCCGAATATGAAATAGAGACTCTTTTACTAAATATAGGAAGGGCCCTTCCTTCTAATTTTCCCTGAAAGTTCAAAGCAAGTTAAACAAGGAGAAAAAATAGCCTTCAAAAGCCTATTATTCTTTGCCATGAGCTCAGTAAGCTTAAAAAAAACCTCTTGATCCTGGCCACAGCCCATGCAAACAGGTGCATGCCCAGTGCCCCAGGAGGCCAGCAGGGGTGAGGACAGGAGGGAAGGTGAGACCTGGCCTCAGCAAGGAAGGCTGCACCCACTCTCCCGGCAGTGTCTGTGGCAGACAAGTGGGTGCTGACACAATAAACATGCACAACAGGTCGCTGTGGCGGAAGGGAGCAGAGGAGCCCTAAAACTGTGGCTGTGCTCCGAATTTTCATCTCCAAGGGTCTCAAAAGCCATCCAAAAAGTGCAATAATCAGAAAGCACATTTCCACCTGTGTTTCAGTGTTTACAAGGGTGTGTGTTTGTATGTGTATGTGTGTGTCTATGACTACATGTGTGAGCATGTCTGTATGTGTATATATGAGCTTGTGGATATGTGCACATGTGAGTGTGTGAGACTGTGTATGTGTACATGTGAAAGTCTGTGTGTGTATTTGTATGTGTGTGTCTTGAGTATAAGTGAGCATGTCTGTGTGTGTGAACGTGTGTATGTGTGAGCTTGTGTATGTCTGAGCGTGTGTATGTATGGGTGTTAGTGGTTAATGTGTGTGTGTGTGTTCTGTTCCTCCTCATTGAACTCTCAGGTTTGCTTTTAAAATATCTAGGGCTCATAGGTGGCACCTGTGGCTCAAGGAGTAGGGCACTGGCCTCATATACCAGGGGTGGCGGGTTCAAGCCCAGCCCCGGCCAAAACTGCAAAAAAAATATCTAGGGCCCATGCCAGACAAAACATGAGGCAGATAGAAAACCAGAGAATGGGAGTATGTTCTAGAAAGGAAGACATTTTTTTTCCTTTTCTTAAGAAATTATTACCATGGATCTGAGCATGAGTCTCAAGGCTTTCTTACTGCATCCAGGGTTAAGTTCATAGCTGCCTCATCCTCACCATTGTGATGGTGGTGGTTCCACAGCACCGAATTTTTTAAAATTCATTCCACTGAACTCCTAAAATGAATTTATATTATTGTACATGAATTACAATAAATAAAATCGACTTCAAAGGAAATACATATATGTGTGTGTATATATGTTTTTCTCTCTTTCAATGAACACAAACCCTAAATTTAACAGAAAAATCACCAAGTCTTCAGTTTCGTTTACTTGTTACCTCTGTGTTTAATTCTAAACAGTTGTTTCCAGCTGAGGTGAGGTCTGGGGGTGGAGGTCCAAGGGCAGGCCAGGCCACGGGTTCCATCCAGCTGAGAGACCAGAGGAAAGAGAGCAACTGGATTCCCAGCCCAGGCCTGTGGCCTGCAGATATCCTAAAGACTAAGTGGAAAGACACAAATACTATAAATCAAATCTTTTATTTTTATTTATAAATATTAGTTGTCTATTTTTTGAGACTTTGGGGAAAAAATGAGAAGTTAACTGATGACTCCATACTGAACCTCAGAGTCAAAGCATTCTATGATTGACATACTCTTATCTGACAATGTGAATGTTACTTTTTTTGCATTATTATTACTATTATTGCTCAATAAAAATAAAAAAAAGACTAGAGACACATGGACTGGCCAAGCTACTGGCCTGGGGCCCATCATCAAATAAAGGACATAGCTGCAGGGGTATGTCTTTTCTGTGACTGCTGTAACCAACAGTCACAACAGTGCCACAGGTGAGTCCACACACTGTGGGTGGGGGGCAGAGGTATGGGTCCTCACCAGCCACATTTCCCCGGCTCTGCCTCCACCACCACATCCTTCCCTGCCTACTGTGCAGAGCGCCCTCTGTTCCCCTATTATAGGGGTACCTGGGGTGACATTTAGGGCCCTCTCAGGGCATGCAGGATAATCTTCCCACCTCAAAACCTTTGATGTAGTTCTATCTACAAAGCCCCTTTTACCACAGAAGGTGACATTCACAGGCTGCAGTGACCAGGGTGGACAGGACTGGGCATTAGCCCAGAAAGGGGCTGGAAGCCTCTCCCTGACCTGCCCCAAGAGTGTGTGCCAGGTTTTGCCTTTCCTCCACTGCGTCTTGGACATGTGTGTCCTTCTAACGTGTGTGTCTATGAAGTGTTGTGTCCTTGTGTCCTTCACATGTGTGTCCATGGCTTGTGTCCCGGACATGTGTGTCCTGACAGGTGTGTTAGCGACCTGGATGAGGCGGCAGAATAAACAGGTAACACCGAGGGCCTGCTGGACCGGATAGCCCTAGTCCCAGAACATTTTGCGCCCGGACTGCTGGGCCGAGTCCCACGGGCCGAGTCCCCTGAGGAGCTGGCAGAGATCCGGGAGCCCGGTACTGGGGTCCGGACTCCAGCTATGCCAGTGCAGGGGTACATGTGCAGCCACCGGTGTCACATGTGGGCAGACCCCACAGACTTGTGGTGAGGAGAAGGGGCCGCATCTGCAAGGTGGGTGCCAGCTGAGGCTACTCCCGAAAGTGGTCTGGCAGCCCCAGGACATACCAAAGTTGATGATTGGGCTGCTGTGGAGAGAGGCCTGGCTGGCCCCAGTGACCAGCGTCTGCCTACTGGCCTGGAAGACAACGGATGTCAGGCAACAAATGGGAGAAGACTTCAGGGAGTCAGCAGGGAAGGTGTCTGTAACAGCAGCGCCATCCACAAAGAAGTGGCCTAGAGGCCGGAATCGCACGCGGACGCAGAGCTCTGAGTAGGGGTTCCCCCTGGCCTGTGGGTGCTCCCCTCCCCCACATCACTTCACCTCACCATTAACCTTGTCCTCAGGCCCTCGTGGCCTCAGCTTTGACTCTCACAGACGGGTATGCCTGCTGTCTAATAGGAGAGTGCCCTCCAAAGGACCAGCCCACAGGCCCCTGACCCACCCTCTAGTTAGCGGGTCACACAGTTCCAGGGAAGCACTCAGATCCCGGTGCTGCAGCACAAGGTCATGCCACGATGTGGAAAGGACACGCAGTAGCTTGGGGGTGTCACGTGCTGGGGAGTGAAGGTGGTAGGGGCTGCACTAAGGAAGGTAGTTTGGGGTAGTGAGAGATAGAGGAGGGAGATGAGAGGAGACAAGGGAGGGAGTCAGACCCCCTGTAACAGACTCTGAGGGTTGCTAAAAACACCTGCACTTTGAAAGCAGCCACTTCCCACCCACATTCAGGATCACTGTGAGGACCGCGTCCCTGAGCAGGGACTGAACTAAGTAGTCAGCCGAGCCCTTCCTAAAGCTAGAGGGTCCCTTCTACAGTACCCTGGTTGTTCTCCAATTTTAGCTCGTATAAGAGTCAACTGAATGCTTTGTTAAAAACAGATTCCTGGGGATTAACAAGCTGTGGTATACATATGCCATGGAGTACTATTCAGCCATAAAAAGATAGAGACTTTATATCTTTTGTATTAACCTGGATGGAGTTGAAACACATTCTTCTTAGTAAAGTATCACAGAATGGAAAAGCAAGAATCCAATGTACTCAATACTAATATGAAACCAGTAGACGATTTAATACATGCCCGTATGAGAGAAAAACTCAAATCAATTCAAGGTGGAGGGCAGAGGATGAGGGAACTGGAGAGGGGTAATGGCTGTGCTCCCACTTAATGGGCACAATGTTAGGGTGTATGGCACACCTCTTGGGGGAAGAACATAATTATAAGAGGGACTCTACCTAACTAATACAAACATTGTAACTTAATTCTTTGTACCTTCAAATTAATCTGAAGCAATACAAAAAAAAAAAAAAAAAACATTCCTGGGACCTATCCCCAGAGCTTCTGCTTTGGCAATTTGGAGTGACCTAGGAATGCACATTGCAGCTGGGCCAAGGACCACAGTCCACGAGAACCACTGCCACTCCAGAGATGTAGTCACCACCCTGCACAACCACACAGCCCTAACTGCTGCAAAACCATCCTTTAAAAATAGCTCACAGGCCTGCATGTGGGAGGACAAACCAGACTGAGAAAATGATGCCAGTTAATGTCCATTATCTACCAGGCTGAGACAGGCACAAATACCTCTGCAACTTAGACAATCCCAAAAGGTACTTGACTGCTCTCTTTTGAGGTTGCTGGCCATCTGGTATTTTTGACAAGATGAGTAAGACATGAAGCATGTCCTTCTCAGCACGCCAAGGGGTGCACAACGTCCATCCGACTTAGTATGGGGGGCAGACGTTTACTGCAGGGGGTGTCTGCTCGGCTTCTGCACTGTTAAGTTGAGAACTTAGGGAAGTACTTTGAGCCTGTTCTCAACCTTTCACGCCCGATTTTAGCATCTGTCAGTGGCTCTCTTCGGCAAGGACGTGTCCTGTGGCATTTGCCTCTGCCGACTTCCTTTTGCTCTTTCTTTTCTCCAGCAGTTCATTGGGTCACTCCTTCATCTTGATGCCAGCTCATGATAGGCTTACAGACAGCAAAATCTCAGGACTTATACTGATAAAATATTTGATGTTTATAAATTCGAAGTTTACAAAGTACTTTCACTTATACCATCTCATTTGATTTACTCACATGAATAAGCTGCCCAGAAAGGCCTCTGCATTCCAGGACTTATCATCCAGCTGAAATGGAAAAATAAACATTATCCTAGCTAAATCATCTTGTTAATTGGGTGCCAGCCCCCTCTGCTATTTGAGATTAGAAAATAAAGTCTTTCATTTACTGTATTAACTTGGTGTCATTGGAAAATAAAGTAAATGGACTTTCTTCAGTCATTGGTAATAATACTGAACAGAACAGGGCTAAAAACCTACAAATTTTTACCTTCAGTAATATATTTACTATTAGTTGAACTATGCAAAGAGATTAAAAAAATGAGTAGCAGGCAGTTGGTGACTTCTTTTGTACACATTGTTTCTTAGTTGACTTTAGAAGTTCTGAAGTCTAAATTTAGCAAAACACATGCCTTACAACTGATGGTCATTTACTTCTTCTGGCATCTGTAATAGTCCCCATGTGATAAATGAGCCAAAACTCTGCTAGAGGAACTGAATGCATCACTACCATTGGTATAGAAAACAAGTTCAGTCTTTTATCACTCCAGGAAAATTGTAGGCTGGGAAACAGTTGGTGCTCAATAAATAGATGTTGGCTTACTACATGAATAGATGACTAAAAAATCTAGAAAGTAAAAACACAGATTTGTTTTTATTCTTTTTAAGGCAACATACAGTGAATGGAGTGACAATTAAATTATAAATCCCTTTCTGATCCTATGTCAGAAGAAGTCCAATATAGGCTTTTTGGTTGCTTTTGTTCACCTGCTCCATGAAGAAAAAGTATCAACACACCTCATCACTCAGCTTGTGAGCAATGTGAGGAACAGAAATTTAAGAAAGAGGGGAAGACCATCATCGTCTGGCACTGAGGAAAGGCTAAATGGGAATTTTATAATGCAAAATGAAAAAAAAAAATCAACAAAAGATTGCATGGTTTGCAGCAGAAGAAATGAGAAAGGTGGAAGGAAAGGAGACATGCAAGAGGAAGCCTGGACTTCATCCTGGAGATTGCTTCAAGAAGTATCACACTCAAAAAAATTATGAATAAAAATAAACAAAAACACTTTAATTACTTTATGTAACCTAAAATAAATAATAAAACTATCAGATGAGTTCATATTTATGGTTTTCTCTTTTAAAATTGTAAGATAATTACAAGTAATCCACTAACCTTTTTCATGCCCAAAATAAGAGCTAGGGAGTATGTGAGTGGCAGAAAAAAACTGTATTGGAATTATTAAATAATGTATTGCTTAAAATTGCCCAGGTAGTAAATACACTGTAATGTTGAGGAAAATGTCTGGCAAGCAGGAGAAATAAGTTCAGCATATCTGTCTGCCCTTCTCCTGGGGCCCAGCCCTTCCTGCTCCCCAGGAGTCAAGATGCCATCATGGCCCCAGTTCCCACTTTTTTTTTTTTTTTGACCTTCGAAGTCTTTATGAAAGCCACCTAAACCAGTTCCCACTCTTGCCCTGGCTTCCCAGGGATCCACTCCCAACACAGCCCCAAGAAGTCAAGTTGCACCTCTCTCCTGATCCAACCTCTGCAGTCCCTCACACTGGCTCCAAGTAAAAGTCAACGAACTTACAACCCTCCCCTTCCCCCTCTCTAGAGCTCTGCAGCCACCCTCTCCAATCCAGCTACTACACCTTCTTCTTCTAAGCCACATCCTCCCTGTAGTTCTCTGCTCCAATGTCACCTTCTCACTGGGGCCTTCCCTGATGCCCTGTCCTCCTTATCCTCATCCCAGGGTCATTTCCCCCACAGCACATGGCACCCATCTAGCACACTACAGGTATGATTTATTTGATTATTGCCTTTATTTCTCCAACAAGACAGAAGCTGCACAAGGGCTGGAGTCTTGAGCTGTTTTGCTCACTTCTCTCTCCCAGCACTTGATAAGCACAAGACCAATAAATGAATGAAGACATCATACGTTCTGATGTTTATAAAATACTTTTGAGATCCTAAGATTAGAAACACTAAAAGTTATCATGTCTGGTCTTGGGGCAAGCCAACATAAATTATCTATTTGGAAATAAGGGCTTTACATACATAAAACTTTTACATTATATTTAGTTTTTCAACTTTTTCTCTAAAATTTCATTATTTCTTCTGCAGAAATATGTCTAAATGGCTTTTCTTGAAGCAAAATTAAACAAATAGCGGGATCTTACCTAATGTACACATTGTGAGGGTGTATAACACGCCCCCTGGATAAGCGACTTTTCCACAAATGAAACTTTGCCCTGGAAGTGAGAATGATGTAACCTAAATATTGTACCCTCATATTAATTTGAATAAAGTTAAAAAAATTAAACAAATAAATGAATAAAATCAACAGCACAGCAGTAACAGGGAAAAGAACAAGTTCAAAACTTTTTTTAATTTTTGTTTTGTTTGTTTGTTTGTGGGAGTCTCTCTGTGCTGCCTCGGGCTGGTTTTGAACTCCTGGACTGGAGTGATTGGCCTGCCTCAGCCTCACAAGTAGCTGGGACTTCAGACACCCAGCACTGTGCTGACTAATTTAAACCTTTTGATAACAATGTACCTCCTTTTGATTTTCTAGAATCACTGTAATACAAGGCTCCTCTGATTTTCTAAAATCACTATGATACAAGGTTTTTCAATTTTCTAGAATTGCTATAATAGGAGGTTCTTCATGTTTATGTGTATTGTAATTAGAAGCAGAATGTGGCTCCTGTGCAAACCTTCCTGAGAATACAAAGACTAGAATATGTGTCTTCCTAATGTTCTCTCTGAAAATCCTCCTGTTTGGGGGGTTACCCTGGCTGCCTGGAGCAGAGAAGTTTCAGGCTATGGGGCTTCCTGAAGATCTGGCTGAAAACCCACCAATAGCAAGAAGAGAAGAAAAGTGTCCTACAGCATTCTTCCTCTAATGTGGAATATGTTGCAAATGAATCTGAGTGTCTCTGTTCTCTGCCTCTCAGGGGGATTCCTCAAATGCATCCTCCTGCCTGAGAAGCGTTTCATAGGTGACAAGTCACAGGAAACCTGGGATAGCCTCAGGGCTGCGCTCTTCCAGCAAAGATATTTTGTGGAGCAGAGACGGCAGAGGCCTATAAAGAACACAACTCTTCACTCATTCATAACTCAACAAACACTTATTAAGAATCAATTTGCTATACTTGAAGAAAGTGCAGGGAAAACTCTTGAAGGAATCGGCCTGGGTAAATATTTTATGAGGACTCCCCAGGCAATTGAAGCAGTATCCAAAATACACTACTGGGACCTGATCAAACTAAAAAGCTCTGCACAGCCAATAACATAGTAAGTAAATCAAGCAGACAGCCCTCCAAATGGGAGAAAATATTTGCAGGCTATACCTCCGATAAAGGTCTAATAACCAGAATCCACAGAGAACTCAAATTTATTAGCAAGAAAAGAACACATGACCCCATTTCAGTGTGGGCAAGGGACTTAAAGAGAAACCTCTCTAAAGAAGACAGACACAAAATCTACAAACACATGAAAAAAAGCTCATCATCCTTAATCATCAGAGAAATG